>JAODYC010000006.1:49488-81710 GCA_026262405.1 Curvularia hawaiiensis
TCTTTTGTTTTCTTTGCAAACTTGGTTGTAAGCATCAATTCAAATAAACGATTATTTTTAATTCGGCGAGAAGGAACTTTGAGAGTGGTTTTATTTTCCAACATACACAAGAGACATTGAGAAAACCAGACTATATGATAATCTACCTTCCAAGCATCTACGAAGTAGCCACCTGAACGTTGAATATCCGCAATGAAGTATCGTCACTCGCTACCGCAATCTGCTGCTGCTGCCCACTGTCTTGTCTACCTGGTCGCCAAACAATCTGATTGATCGTCTTTGCAGGCAATAGATGCGGCTGAACCATGGACACATCGACTTGCTCCAGAGCCTCAGATGCTACGCTTCCAACGCCCACCTCCCCATTCTCCGCGCCAAACGCAAACGTTACTTTGCCATCTGCGTCTGGATGAGCAGCATTGCACGCCACAGCCGTAACAGGGGCGTTTGCCGGGACAGTCGCTTTGAGCTGTACATCAGACTCTGTAATTTGCCAGATCTTGATGCTCTTGTCTCTTCCTGCCGTCATAAAGGTAGGCTGGGTGATGAGAGGCGCCCACGCAGCGTCGAGGATCATGCGTGAATGACCCTTTGGATTCGCGTGTTTCTGCGCATACAGTGATGCTGAGTCGCTGCTGCGCTCCCATAGGACCCATTGTCGGTCGCGCCCCACACTCAGTAGATACTTGTCGTCTGGAGAGAACTGCAGCGAGGTCACGGTGAGGGAGTGTGCTTTGAGTGGGGGCTTGACTTCGAGCCATTCCTTGGTGTCGTAGAGACGGATCACGGCGTGGTCGATAGAGCTGGCGCGGCATGCGGTTGCTACGAGGGTAGCGTCGTGGCTTACAGCCAGTGCAGAAATTTCGTAGCCGTGGCCGTATAGTTTCTCCGTCTCGGGCCATAGCAGGTGTCGGGCGAGATGGTCCTCGAAGGGCGGGTGGTTGAAGTCTAATGTGGATTTGCGCACTACGGAGGCGGGGTCTATGGCCTCGCCCTCGTCTTCGTCACCGTTTTCCACGGGCTCTTCGTCGCCAACAGCTTGGATGGCTTTGTTGGAGAGACCAAGAACTGGGATGTTGGCCGCATCTGGTAATGCGGCTGAGGTAGAGGGCTGTATGCCGCAGAGTTTGTGAAGCATCTCCGCGACACCTTTTGGTTCGTCAAAAACACGAAGGAGCTTCTCATCTGCACCGGAGATGAACTGCGTGTTAGAGACTGTGTCTATGCAGTTGAGGTCGTACCCGTGAATTTGTGGTCGAGAAAATTCGTGCCATGAGGGCGCCACACCATCGCGTTTCCATTGAGAGTATAATCGCGTTGTCTGATCGGTTCCTGTTGTAAGTAGAAATGAACCGTCTCTTGACCATGATACGCCTTTGACCTCCCGCACATGGCCTGTAACGGCAACCTGTTGCTTCCACATATCTTCCGCAGCTGAGAAAGTCCACTTCCTCCAGCTACCGGTACGACCCAGAGACACGACGGTGTTGCCATCTGGCGACCATAGCCCAATCCAGAAACCTCCTGCGCTGCCGGTAGCGCTCGTCGAACCCTTCTGGGCACTGATTTCTCCTAATCTGGTGATACACACCCATACGCCAGAAGAAGGGTCAGACTCCCATATTGATAGAGAATTGTCTTCCGAAGTGGACAGCAGTTGTAATTTTCCGTCGCGGTGGCGCCATGATGCTTGGTAGATCCAATCCTCATGGCCCAAGAGCAGAGCTTCGAACGTGATTGAATATTTGGATGTAGCTGAGCTTATCCAGTGCGCTTTGTTAGATAGTGATTTTCCCATGCCACCCAGAGCAGGGTCGTTCAGTGCTGTGCTTGCAGCGGGGAGTTCATTTCCTTTATGGAGTCGCCAGAGACGGATATATTTGTCTTGACTTGCTGAGGCTAGCAAAAGGTCACCGTTTGGCTTGGATGTCTCCCTGGTGAATTCAAGCGCGCGGATCCACCCTTCGTGCCCAGTCAACGTAGCTGAGAGTTGGAATTGAGTGTCATGGGAAACAAATATCTGGATGGCGCTTCGGGTTCCAGCGACTGCTAACACAATTGACTCTTCGTCCAGTGTTGCTAGCGCTAAATTCAGAGGGAAGTACTTGGGTGAAAGCGTGATAGTTTGAACAAGCTCGGCGTCGATAGAGGCAAAATCTGAATCGTGAATGAACTTCCATATCTTTACGGTGCCGTCGGAAGATCCCGTAGCAAAGGTACTCGATCCAGGCAGCGTCGCTATCCGTGTGACAGGCTGCTGGTGTTCTGATATAGTCTTTACACAATCAAAACGTTCGCCTCTCCTGCCTCGCCATATACGGATGGAGTTGTCTGCTGATCCACTGAGCAAGACTGAGATGTCTGGCGATGAAGTTGCAAAGAACTTGACTGCATTCACAGCCTTGGTGTGTCCACTCAATATTGCATGTACACCGCGAAGTCCCTCATCCTGCCTTAGTGAGTGAAAAGTACGTCATTACCGTGCTGGACTCACTTGAGGATCCCACAGTGCAATATTATTGTCGGCGCCAAAAGCCAAGAGTTGCAGCCCAGCAGCATCCCAATCGGCGGCTGCGGGGTTACGATTGCCGCCTATGGCTATGAACTCAGGAGACACATTCATTGTTCGTAGTGGTGGTGCATGCGCGGGTACTGCATCTAGTCATCACCGTAAGGATTTCTTTGGCGCTAGTCTCGCTTAGCGACGGCCGATCCATCATGACTGGCAAGCGCAACCGGTCTCTGCAATAAAACCGCGTTGCTATCTCCAGATCTGCTTTGGCAGGGACTGATACTAGACATGTCGAATAATGAGACAATTCCAGTAATAATCGAGTTCAGGTATACTTCAACAGCATCTCTACATCACACAATTCACTGACTCCCCACACAGTGGAGGGCTCGAGATTCTCTTTGCCAACCAAAAGAAGTATGATCTCTCCCTACCCGCTAGAGATGAGACGGGCGAGCCAGCGAACATAGCATTTCTTGTAAGATATCTTTGTGACAACGTCATGAAGGATCCGCGTAAAGAGTTGTTCGTACTGGATGACACCGTGTATGTTCAACCACAACAGTTTCCTCCGCACTACTAATACATTGCATTAGACGACCTGGAATTCTAGTCCTCATCAATGATGCAGATTGGGAGCTAGAAGGAGAAGACAAATACGAGCTTCAAAAGGGCGACCATATCATGTTCGTCTCTACGCTTCATGGAGGATGAAGAGTGTGCATAGTCTAGAGCAAATAACTGCACAGATCGTCATACTTGCCCCATGTCCGATTCTCTCAGTTTCTATTGAATACCGCACGAGCTAAACCCACCAGTTGCAAAGTGCGCCAATAACCCTATCTTGTTTTGACATCTCCACCACTCGTAATACATATGAGGTATAGAAGTTGGCTTGGTGACTGTGCTATCTTGATATGGCTCGACGCAGTAGCATTTCCCACGCATGCCGATCCCAATGCACGGTATCGAGAATGGCTTTCTCAGGCCTAGTAGGCAAGGACAAGTCACCTACCATATACCCGTCACCTGCTAACCCACCGTCAATCGCAGCTGCATACGCTGTATTCCTATTGACATTCGTCCTGGATCTTGCTGATGGAACTAAGCTCAAGACATAGCCCAATGCAAAAAATGAGAGAACTTTACTTTTACCAGCTGGATGCTTGAAACTTTGAAACTGTTATATGACCCCGTCGATCCCAATGTAAATGAGTAGGCATTTGTACATTGCATAAATGTAACACCCATCAGCAGTGACAACGGCAAGATCTCTGCGATCGTGCTAGGATGTTCACGTTCTGAACCTTGTGCTGTGAGCACTTAGCGGCTTGACACGGACAGTACAATTATACAATCCCTCCCATGGCGGGGGAGGCACTTCCACTATCAACGAAACTAACGCACGGTAGCTCGGCCACTGCTCAAGCTGCCCTTAACGTCGTGCTGCTCGTACCGATTTGGTCAGGAGAAGTAGCCGCGGTCTCAAACAGTAATTGGACAGTGCGATCTCGCGGATTGGGATTAACTGTGGATAAGGCTGGTAGGCAAGGGTCTGCTCACTGTGATTGTAGTTGTCACCTCAATGCTGAGGAACGCGCTAAGTACATTTATTGCACTCTATCCGCGGTCCGCGGGGACTAGTGTAGCGAGTGAGGTGAGACAATGGCAAGGTTGGTGCATTAATGTAGCAACAACACACCTAGACTACTTGGATGATGCCAGAAGCTTGTCGTCGCTTGCAAAACTGAGTTACACCTTTCGGTGTCATGATACCGCCATGTCGCTCCTGGACCTGAGCCGATGCCAAGCCTTTGCCACGTGCCAACGCGCAGCCGTGTTGATTACCACTTAACGCGTACCTCAGTTCCTTGTTTCCGTCGCCATCAACCCGACTTACCGGCCGCCAACCGCACAATGTCATCTGACGATGAAGATCTCAAACTTGCGATGGCAATGTCACTTCAGAAGGCTAGCGACCCCATCAACCTCGTTTCCAGTACGGATGACGACGAGGACGACGAGGATCTCAAGCGTGCCATTGCCCTATCCTTACAAGAAGCCAGCAATAATGACGAAGCACAGCCGCCTAACAAGAGTACCACCGCTCAGGCTTCTCGCGAAACAACAACAAGCTTCATGGGCATGGACCGGAAAGCCATGGAACAAGAGCGCCTAGCAAGACTAGGCAAACGTAAGCGGGAGCCATCTCTGGAAAGACCTTGCAAACAACTCCCAAAAGCGGCTACGGCTTCCGCATCGTCTTCAGGACCGGCGCTGCAATATCCCACAGGAGCCATCAGGCGGACATCTGCTGTAAAGTATCCGAGGGCAGACGACATCACTATCGATGAAGTCTTGGAAGCACCAAAGGTTCGCGTAGCAGTCATTAGCTCATTCATGTGGGATGCGGAGTGGCTGTTCAAGAAACTGAATCCCATCAACGTGAAACAGATATGGATCATGAACGCAAAGGGCAAAGACGTTCAGCAGAGGTGGCAGAGGGAGATGGAAGACATGGGCGTTCCAAACCTGGAAATCCATTTTCCGCCAATGGATGGAATGATACAAAGTATGCATAGCAAATTCATGCTGCTCTCTAGCCGCGAGAAGCTACGCATTGTCATTCCAACTGCCAACATGACGCAGATCGACTGGGGAGAAGTAGCGAATGACTGGCAGCCTGGTGTTATGGAGAACTCCGTCTTCTTAATCGACCTACCGCGCAGGCACGATGGGTCAGCGGGTAAGAAAGAAGACTTAACGCGCTTCGGTCAAGAGTTGATGTATTTCCTGGAGATGCAAAAAGTTCCACAGAAGGTGGTGGAAGGCATCTTGAAATTTGACTTTTCACGAACTAGTAGCTTGGCTTTTATCCATTCCATGTAAGATGGTCGGTATGAGAATCTTCAGCCTTGGCTAATTTGTTATAGTGGCGGCTCACATAAGACTGAGTCCGTGTCTCCTACAGGACTTCCAGGCCTCACAAGAGCCATCCAAGATCTACATCTCAACAACGTAGAGCGAGTAGAACTCGATTACGCCGCTTCTTCGCTGGGCGCTATCAACGACCACCTGTTGTCACGTATGTACCTTGCAGCATGTGGGAAGCCTTTTACACCAGATACATCCACGGTCCCCAATGTTCGTGATCGCATCCGCATTTACTTCCCCACAAATGAGACTGTGGAAAAAAGCCATGGAGGTCCTGACTGCGGCGGAATCATCTCCTTGACACGACAATACTACAACGCTGCCACTTTTCCAAGGGAGTGCCTCCGCAACTATGAGTCGTTGCGACGAGGGATGCTGTCACACAACAAACTCATCTTTGCGCGCGGGCGTAAAAAGGACGGAAATCTGTTTGCATGGGTTTACGTGGGGTCGGCCAACATGTCTGAGTCGGCATGGGGAGGGCAGAAGGTGCTCAAGAGCGGCAACATGGGTGGTTTGAACATCAGGAACTGGGAGTGTGGTGTTGTGGTACCTGTGCCAGAAGACAAGCTCACGGGCTTGACGCTGGAGGGTGATGAGGTAGCGCCGATGAGCGTATTCGAAGGCACGGTCCAGGTTCCGTTTCGATATCCAGGGGAGAAATATGAAGGCAAGCAACCGTGGTTCTTTCGGCCAGGGTGAAAGGCGCTTTGGCTGCCTTTCTGACAAGAGTCGTGCTGCACAAGGCGGACAAATATTACGGACTGTGATATCACACCACGGTAGCAGTACTCCCTAGGATCTGGCCAAAGAAGAGGGTACAATGTGGCTGTGCCATGGTGTGTGCCCTGCATACGTAGGCTCGACAGGGCATGGTGCGTCAAGATGTTAGAGGGAGATCGCCAGATGGCTGTGGGGGTTGCCGGACCAATTTCGGGTACCTATAGTGCGGGCGCTCCGGGGTTTGCTGACTGCACCGCGCACACACGCCCAAGCACGCGGACGCAGCCATGAACAAGGATGACTGACAATATCTTCACCAACTCGCTATGTTGACTTGACGCCGTCTCTGCTGCTCGGCCCCGCACACTGCTTGTGTCGTCCCTCCATGTCCTCATGTCGGATGCATCGAACGCTCCAAAACGGCACCATAACTCAACAGACGCGACCGCTGCCTATGCCATTGAAATGTTCAAGAAGCAACAACCTCTAACAGCACCCATCCATGGCTTGTTAACTTCGCCAGCACGATCGCATCCCAATGCTGCCCACGCCAAAGAGCTCCCTTTGCACCTCATCCAGCTGATCCTCTCACACGTACGTCATTGGAACCGCGTGGGTGCCCGCCAGCTGACCCTGCCTGAAGCTTGACCATGTTGGCGACCTTGCACGCATTACACGCACATCGCGTCTCTTCTACTACATGGCGCTTCCGCGCCTGTACGAGCACGTCACGCTCCGCGCCTACTCAGAGATACGCTACGTAGATGGCAGGCCCGAGGGATACGGCGGTGGAAGCCCCTTTGCCATGGGACTCAATACGCTCGTGTCGCGCAACTTCAGCGATTACATACGCAAGTTCTCCGTCGTAGGCAATTGGCGAGAACACGATGTCGACGACTATAAGCAAGGCCGTGTGCCGGATAATTCCATGGTACTCCAGATTGCTATGCGCGCCGCACTCGACCGCATGAAGAACCTTGAAAGTTTTGCGTACGTCGTAGCCTGTCCGATGCCTCCCAGAACCATTGCTGATATGTCCAGGTGGGAGCTCAACATACCACCACTACAAACGGTTTACCAGGGCCTCGGGGCCAGAACCACGCTGGCTTCGCTAACGATTCGATGCCAGACACGGCGCACACCACGTCCAACCTCAACCATGCCCCCATTGCCTAACCTACAGACCCTAGTCGTCTACGACATCGACCCTCTTTGCTATCCCGACGATATGTCGCTGCTTCTCCTCGGGTCCAAGAAGCTCGAAAACCTCAAGCTGCATTGGAGCCCGCGCATGCGGGCCGAGGGCGAAGAGTCGATCAATCTACAGTCTATATTTGGCCGCTGCGTGGCTGCGAAATACTCGATACCACTTAAGCGTGTAGCCGTATACAATTTGTGCGCTCGCAACATATTGGATGACATCCATAAAGCTATCGATCACGACGCCAAGACCGAGCTGACATCAATTAATTCGAAAAATACTTCTGATCCTATGACAGTCTTCGTTGACAGCTCGTGGAAGACTCAAGCTGTCGAGTTTGTCTCGCGCAACCTGAAGATGATTCGCACCGACAATGCAGACAAGGAACAGGCAGTCGCATTAGGAAAATACAGAGGCCTGGAACGCTTGTATATCGTTGGTAGCAGGCGAAATGGTCCCCCGTACTCGAAACCAAATAGTTCTGCTGCAACCCCCGCAACGCCATCCAATCTGACGCCTAGTGCGAGCAACGGTACTGGGAGTGCTAATGGTACCCCGAACACCATCTCTGAAAGTCGTTGCCGGAGTATTGCAAGCGAGTACCTCGCCGCTATTCAGACCAACCACCGCACAATTCGCCATCTGCTCCTTTCAGATCGCTGGGTCTTGTCCGACGACGCCCTGTTCCGCCTCTGCCAATCATGTCCGAATCTAGAGCAGCTCGGCTTCTCTAGCTCAGTTCCACCGCTCGAGTCATTACGCCAAGTTTTCGCTCTTGTGCCCAAACTTTGGGCCGTACGTTTTTTAATTAACCCAAGCCATGATGGTGCCAACAGGTCTGACCTCACAGATCCCGATATGAATGGCTTTGCAATTGCAACAGAGTTCTGGAGGCCGGAATACAAAACCGTGAAATATGTTGGGTTTGGCGAAGACCTTGTTTTCAAGCTCGGCGGGGTTTATATCCCATCCAAGGGTAAAATGCCGGATTCAGGAGTTGAAAACAATAGTCTAAGCGCCAGAATGTCTGGTCCGAAAAGAACCTTTCAAATAGTAAGCAGGGAGAGCGTCAAACATATTGAGATATGGGGCATGGATACTACCGAGTTCGATCCCGCATTTCCCTGAGGCCTATTTCCTGCAGATACGTCCAAGCCCTTTGAGCGTTTGCAAGCGAGCCGATATGCACTGATGAACATGAGGCCATCCATAGACACACGTACCACACATGTTACGAACAAACCGTATCCTGGAATCGCCTCGTCTACAGTGACATGAGAATGTGGCCGAGGGTGAGAGGGAACCCAAACTTGGGCTATGCGCATTGCAAACGACGTCATGCTTTGATCCTCACTAAAATGCGACATAGCTTCATCTCATAGCGTCATATGCAAATGAGGATCTTAAGCAGTTTTTCTATGCACTATAGAGTACGATCGCGGGTTAACGTGCTGCGCACACGTGTAGAAAGGGCGACGATGTTTCTCTATCCAAGTTCCGCAACATGTGCCTATAAGATATACACCTCTCATACACTGACACTTCAGTAGCATCTCGCTAGTGCTATTGATAAGCGTAGAGATTATCTACCTTATATTAGCTCACACTAAATAGCTGAGACTATTGCTTCACGCAGTATCTTCCTTTGTGGAACAATCAATATATTTAATCCGACCCGTGCCTTTACGATTAGAACTACAACCTACTCGCAATCCTCTTCTTCATCATGGACTTCGCCATCCCAGAGTGCAAACTCGGCGCTTTGCGTGATGACTGACGAGATAGCTGAAAGCACTCGGGAGGCAGTTTTCACGACCGTCGTGGCCGTTGGCACTGAGGCACCTGCTGGGCTGGGAGCAGTAACAGTGACATACGCCGTGGCAGGTGGCGGGCATGCCTGCTCCAGTGTTTGTGGTACCGCCAACTCGTGGGGTAGCACTGGTAACGTTGCAAAACCCAGGTCGTTCATTTCCCGCTCGCAGTCACCCTCGCATTTGATCAAGCCGAAATCCTCAAGCAGCTCCTCGTCTGTGGCTCGACGTGAAGAGTTGCCTGTGTCAACGACAATTTCGCGAGGATCAAGCAGGCGTCGCTTTGTCAGGCCAGTGGGCGTCTTGCCATTCGTGACCCCGGGCAGCGGTGCCTGCGCGTATTGCGCTCTCAACGGTCTTTTGTTCCTGTTACCCGGGCGTTGGTACCATGGGTCAGTCCAGAGCACTGTGAAGCATTAATCATGGTTGTCCAGACAAGAGAAGATATGCGGCTTCACTCACAAGCAAAACCAGGATCGTCAGAAAGATCCTTTGGGTAGCATGGATTCTGTTGAAGGCCGTCATCAGCTATTCCAGCTGGCATATTTTCGAAGTCCATGTGCATGACAGTGACAGTTCTCTGAGCTGTCTCCTCATAATGTTCAATTACCTGGAATGGCTGTTAGAGAGACGGCGGAAGATATTCCTGTCGCATGTACGTACCCGATTGCATGCTTGCTGGACTGAGGTTAATCTCCTTCCAATACTACGAGTAGAGACTTTGTCAGGACACATTCCATTCCACAGTTGTCCCGCTTTGCCATTTCCGTCGCGAGGGCTGAGACGAATCCACTGGTTCAAGTTTCGACCTTGCCATATATGCGCCGGAGGCCCTGATAGTGTTAGTGTCTACCTTCAATATGACTTAGTTATACAAGAACACTTACACTCGTCGCGCTCACAGTTAGGTGCCTCGAGATTGTTGAGAGGATCGGGATGCATCCAATTATGTATCCAACCATTGTTGTGTTGACCTCTGTATATCGCTACTACCGGCCGGAGTGGCCCACCCCAGATGGGATCTAGTTTGTCGGTGCAAGATAGCGTTGCGTAGGCATTACCTTGTTCCCTTATGACTGATCTGTAATGAAGGCAGGCTTGACCCCCCGTCCTGAAGTCGCAAGTCTTCTTTTTCACGACTTCGTCATCGGTCAAGTATGTAGTGTCTGTAACGCTCAATGTCCTCCCTTGGGCTCGCTTCTGCCTTGTTCTACTACACTTGCCGTCACGTCCAGAAGGTTTTGTTGGAGTTGCTGACGCCTCGCGATCCTTTTTGGAAGTCAAAGGCTTGTCGAGCTTGACGTCGTAATCTTTGCCGCGGAAGTTGAAGACTGATTTTCCTGATTTGGCAATGCCTTTGGCGCACAGCTTTGAAAGAGCAGGTACTGCTGCTTGCACGGCAAGCCGGATTATCCATCCAATAAATGGAATGAACGTCAAGGGAGTCAAAGCTGCTGTGATGGCGATCCTGCAGAATGCTGTTGCTGCGAGTTCGAGGGCGGCAGCTTCCGCAGCCTCCAATGCGAAATCTTTTGCTTCGTCCTTGATGGTATCTTGGACTTGCTCTTTGGTGATGGGTGGTTTGAACCCCAAACAGCAATAGCTTTGTGTGCCACCCGCACAAGTTTGGTCTTCTGTGTCAGAGTGATGGTTGGTGTTGGCCGTGACTTCTGTCTCGCCTTCGCCACACCCTCCTAGACAGCTTAATCCAACTCCTATTGCTTGCGTCAATGTGGTGTCGCTTGGATATGGAAATGGCCTTTAACAAACCTCTATATCCTCTCCATCGGCACTTGCCCATTATAGTGCCCTTTGCACAACATAGGCGACGGAACTCTCCTTTTTTACAACGCGGAAGGACAGATAGATCGCCTGGCTGTCCGTTCATTTGCGCTGCCTCATACTCACCCCCATAACACTTTGCACCGCATTGGGTTGTGAAACAAGTCCCTTGCGCAGCCTCGTCTTGAACGACAAGTTCGGCGTCCATAATTTCCTCTTCAGTGAAGTCCGGGGGATAGTTCAAGCTCTTCTCTTTTTGGTCGACCTGATCGATTGCCCAAATCATCAAACCACCTATGGGTGAAGTTAGTTGAAAAATTCAAAGAAACATTTGGAAACATACCGAGACAGCGGGAGTTGGCGAACTCTCTCTTCTGTTTGAATGTATCTTCATCATCATAAGATACCCATTGGTCGTTGTCCCACTGAATCCCTGATCACATGGTTAGCGCGAAGCTTGCGCCAAACATGATTGCTTACATTTCACGCCAGCCTTCTCATCATGTATAGGCTTTAGGTTCTTTTCTTTGATGATTTCTTTGATTTCTTGGAGTGTGAGAATTCCAGAAGCTCCAGAGCAGCGTCCCTCTTTGGCCCCGCCAGAGAATGTGCAGGTACCATCAGGCTTATTGCAACTGGGGTCAGTCAAGGTAAACGATCTGCCATAGTCTGACTCAAGTCAGTTTGGTTCAAAGATTCGTCAATGTAAGACTTACAGCCTTTTCCCATGACTACTTTCTCGGGCTTGACACCCGCACGCCAAAGCAAGTCGAGACCAAGATCGATCTCTGTGATATTGGTATGCGGTGCAATCTTAGGACCAATGAACTTGCTGGCCGCATCCCACACTCCGTGCAAGTCGTAGCTCATTAGATTGAACCAGTCGACAGAAGGTTGGTGTTTGGCAAGCTCAAAGTGCTTCAAGTACCAGTACGAAGACGGAAGAGTGATGGTGTAACCGTATCGACCAGCGAATTGGTCGTGTATATCCTTAGAAAGCTGTACGAAATTGGCAGAGTCCTCTGCTCTGCCACCTCGATCATCTTGATCAAGTTAGCAATCGGTGACTACGAGGTAAGAAACAGCGCAAAGCTTACCAGCTGTGGGGTATTCCCAGTCTAAGTCCATTCCATCGAAACCGTATGTATCCATGAATTGCATCATGTTGGTGATGAACGTTTTGCGATTCGCCGCTGTGCTAGCCATGTTGCTGAAAGCTAGCTGCCATGGGCCCGCTGTTGAAAGTTTGTAAGCAACAAACATCGTCTCGTGCGATTTTCAACTTACGATCATTGAAAGACCATCCTCCTACACTGACCCAGGTCTGCAATCCAGACTTCTTCTCTTTGAGCGCAGTGAATCTACTGAGAAGCTCTCCAGCATTCTTGTCCATAGGCACAATCTCGAATGTTGTGGGGTGAAAGAACATAAAGGCGAAATTTAGATGTGTAAAACCATCCAGGTTGAGGTCTTCTGGAGAGACAGAGCTGCACTTTCTAGTGTTGGCCCAGGACTCGTAGTATCCAATATTGATCTTGTCAACACTACCGCCATCTTTACTGCACGATGGTCGCTTGACGTCTCCACAGCCACCGAAGCCCTTCTGACATCCCTGATCGGCATCGCAATACTCGGGTATCGAACCACAGAATCTGAGAAAACGTTAGCATGGTGTTCGATGATGCGCAAAGATTGGAGTATATCCACCCAAACTTGGAGCAGCAAACACCGAGAGGACAGTTCTGTTTTCCAGGTGCACCATATTGACCGCACTCTGCTTTGGCCAGACAATTGGATGAACAATTCCCAGCACCACACTCAGCTGGAGAGTAGCCACAGAGACCAGATTGCTATTTAGAGTCAGTCGTGCTCGCACTCTGTTCGGGGTCATCGCTCACAATACTGCAACAAGCTCCGTTAACGCAGGGTGTTTCCGAATTGCAAGTGCCAGTTGGAAGTTCAAGAACTTGAGCTGCGATTCTGTTCTTCAAGATACCGAAAGGTGAATTGAGTAGAAAGTAGTTTTGGTCAACCTCTTCGTTAGAGGTTACATTTGAGAAGGAAGCATTCTGGGCAAGAATACTTCCTGTCCACCAAATGGCGAGGGACGTGGAAATGAGTGAGGTGAGCCTCATATTCAAAACGCTCTATGAACAGTTGAACATCAGCGTCACTAATCAGTTGAGGATTGTAAGCATTGTAGTTTGATCTGCCTTGAGAACGTGGGAGATATTCATGGTCTTCGAAGTAAGAGCCTAAGATAAACCCTTGTCGTTCAAAATATGGAATGCCCAGACCAACATCAGTTCTATCAGCACTACTGCAGGGGTAGAATTCTTGATAGTGCAACAATTTACCCGGACTATGTGCTTCACACCATCGCCGTTGCTACAACTTTCGTCCGCACCGCGGATGCGCTCAGAATGTTGGGTGATAATCTGCTTAGCGATCGGGGATCTTTCCCAATCCTCTCGGCCTAAGTCTTAAACCCGAACAATAGATTTCATGTAATATATACCACAAGCGCTGAATACCTAATTCATTGTCTTGGAGGAGGCCTTGAGACATGCATCCCTGTTGTTGGATTTCGTACTACCCAGAGTAGGAATAAAGACGATAAGGCACCCAACGCGTCTAGACACCGTACCTTGGCAGGTTTTTCACCGCTTTGGGGGCCTGAAACTATTCAAAGCGACAGTAGCAGCAATGGCGTGTTGAAAATTGTTGCAAGGCGTAAATCAAGGATCTCGATAGGGAAGGTACGTAAAGTTCTGAACTCGAAAATACCAGGATGTCAAAACTGTGTGATGCGCCCCACCTCCCACGGGGGCACGGAGCATATGCAGGTACCAATTACAGCCATTGTCGAGTGGCGGATTTACGGAGTATATGGCGGGCGGTAGCGCTTCGGACCGTGCAGGAGGTGGATGCTACGGCTTACCGGGTGATTGAGGTAGCAATGAACGATAGAGATTGAAAGTTGACCCTGATTTCTTGGTATATGCTTGGCACGACTGAGCATAGAGTAACGGGTATCGGGCATCTTGGTCAAACCGTGCTTTTGTAAAGTACCTGCACGCAAAAAGCTTCTCCAGAAGCCCAAACGCCTCGTTCAAGTGATACTGAGGCCAACTTCACACCACGATGGCTTTCAAACACGCCTTTACCGCCATGAACATCATGGCGGTTGTCTCAGGATTTAACATGTATCCTTTGCTTCCAGCTTCGATAATGACGGAGATCCTGGGTATCTCGAGTAACTGTCTTTCAGCACTGTAAGCTATTTCATCTTATCGCGGGACCTTGACTGAGCACAAGCAGTAATACCACGTTGCCATGCGACAACGATCTCATGGGCTGGACCCAAAAGGTCGATCGGGTCTATTGGCAGGAAAGTGATGTGGTCACTCTTTGCACTCCTCGCTGTATCAATGCTGCCAGTATCTGGAAGACCAATGTCGAAAGCGCTTGTGCAAATGACTGGCTGCGTCATGGAGAGCGATATGTTCCAGCTGAAACGTTGAGCGATCGAATTTCAGAAGGCTTGGGCATGGCATGCATGCAGGATTCAGCCAAACGGTGGTGTTTGATCGAGTCATACGAATGGACAGGATCTGATGTTGTCCAAATCGATTGTGACGCATTCCCCGAGGATCCATGGTGCTTGAACCGTGCTGACTTCAGCGCCAACCAAAGTCGCATGTCGACTCTGTACGACGACGAGCTATTGTGCTCAGAGTGCTTCATGAAGCAGCTCTATGCGCGAGTTACATCCGAGTTTCTTCAGGACACAGACTATGGTGACTACCTCGTCAACGAATACCAGGACGTCCAAAATGTCTGCAAGAAAAGTATGGGCGAGCTCGTCACAAGAATTGTGCCTGCATACCCCCATTTGACAGAAGGACCGGATATCGGCAAACCTGAATATACACCACCAGCGACAAGCACACCTGCAGCAACACCATCACCAACTGCTTGTGCTGGTCGAGTTGTAGATATCCGACCCTTCCTTGGAGACTCCGATTGCCACGAGATTGCAGAACAGTTTGAGTTAGCATCTGGTTCGCTTGCGGCTGTAACTGGAAATAACTATTGCGCGACCGACGTAGAAATTTGCGTACCACAGCCATGCAATGTGTACCATGTACAAGCAAACGATACATGGTATGTCGTCTTCTTACCGAGCTTAAGATATATCGCTAATCGTGGTACAGTGCTTCCCTTGCTCAAACTTGGTCTAATTCCACAACGAATGTTACTATGGCTCAGGTCGCTACTTGGAATCCTTTTATTCTGGGTGCATGCGATCATCTGCTTGTGGGTCAAGTTGTCTGCTCAAGGTCAGTGTGAATTTAGTAGCAAGAGCCCGTTCATGATCGTTAACACCTTCTCCAGTCCCCCAGGAGGAGCATGGATCAGTCCACCAGCTTCAGAAATCCCTGACAGTAGCGAGGGCCCAGTTCGAGGTGGTCCAGGCAGCACGGCATCTCTTCCAATTATAGATGATGCAAGTGCTGTTCCATCTAATTTGTTGCAGGAAGGTATATCGTCCGACTGCAATCGATGGATCCTGGCAAACAATACTCAAGCTGCATGCTGGAAGCTGGCGAATGATGCCAAAATCTCCACCCAGAGACTGTTTGAGTTGAACCCAGTTCTTGGAAAAGCTGGCGAGTTCTGCGCGACCCAAGTCTGGCTTGGCTACTATTACTGCATTGCGACACCAGGAGACGGCACGAGTCCAAGTCCTACAAAGCCCATCACAAGCGCGACTCCTACTACTGGACCGGCCAAGCCTACACAGACTCAATCCGGGATCGATCCAAATTGTAATTCTTTTGCGCAAGCGCCGGAGACTGGGGCTTCATGTTGGTCTATTGCTAATACAGCGGGCATCGACTTGGCCAATTTCTACAAATGGAACACTGGTCTTGGACCAAATGGAGAGAATTGCAACACTCAGATTTGGCCCCAGTATTATTACTGTGTGGGAGTCGCGACCACAACGTCGAAAGCTCCCACTACTACCTCAAGTGCTCCAAAACCTTCCAAGACACAGACTGGATTTCCTTCCAACTGTACGAAATGGGTGGAGGCCAAGGAGGGAGATTCTTGCTGGGCTATCAGCAATGCAAATGGTGTCGATGCAAACTTGTTCTACAAACTCAACCCAGTGCTGGGCGAAGGCGGAGCAAACTGTGGGACGCAGATCTGGCCAACGTACTTCTACTGTCTGGCCACTTGAAAGACGGATTCTTGGTAAGCAACACGCTATGATACCATAGAGCCTATCACTGTGGGCTTTCTTAGGGGATTTTTGGTTCCGCCGGCGTTACGAGTGTGAATATCATGATAGCGTAGGCTATTGTAGATATTGCGAGGCTGTACATTGTGCTCCGGCATTTTGCCATGGAGTAGATGAAATCATAGTCTTTGCTTAGTTCTTTCATATGAGATAGCTTGGTGACGATTGCGATCAAGCCCAGCGCTCCATGTGACTGTAAGGTCGACTTCGTGGCGATGCAGAAAGCGCGAAACCCGCGCATCCAAAGCCTCCCATCTCGCTATTGCACTCGCGAAATCTCGGGCCATTTCTCTTGTAGGTGGAAAGCCTTGCTTTATTAATCTCTTTACGTATACTAAGTGTCCTGCGTCTTGTTTTGGGTTGAGCAATTGTTGCTATTCGTGCCGGGCTGCTAGAGATTATGTTGTGCCTCGGTGTCTTGGCGACAGTGTCGTACGATCAACACTGAACCGTCTCGCAAGTTCGCGAGGCGAGAAAGATATGCAGGATGCACAAAATTTGGCTGCTTTAATTGTAGCGCTGATTGGAGTCATATTGGCGGAGTTATGATGTGTTGAAGTTGGGATGGTACATGCACATCCTCGGGGTGTGGGCCCAGGCTGCCTTGTTTGGAGTATCGGTGTAGGCGCCGCTGTACCACCCATGTAACATATCTTAACATAGAAAAACCTACTCCCCTAAATTGCAATGGGTTAGATACTCTTCTTTTCTGCCCTCCTCTGACATCTGTTCTCTCCTGCTTGTCGGGCCTGATTGTTACTCAGGCAACTTGTTCTTACCTGACCTGCCCGCATCTGAGTACATTTAGATACCTAGCTATCTATGGATCTCGTAGACCTCTATCAAACACAATTCTATTGTATTCGTTATTGCCTTTGGCGTAGTGCTCCTTGACCCTAACCCCTTACATAAATACCCATATATACTTGAGTCATCTCTTATCCGCCGATGAGAAACGATATTTCTATACCCCTCTTTGAGCGCTACATAGAGCCTGCAAGAGAACAAAGAAGGCTATAGGATATAGTAGGTGTTAATCGATCTTTTCGTGCGTAGTGCTAAAGTCACTTTGTATTATCTCGCAATTATATCTTTCCTAGTGTTCACTGCCGGCTCGCCTAAGGCAATTAACCAACGAACAAGTATCTCAAAAAGAACGGCAGGCCGCCCCTCAGCCCCATCTCGCAATTATGTATAAGGGTGATTGGTTTTAATGGTGGGGTACCTCCATGCGAGGACGGGCATTCTAGCTCTCGTAGGTTTAGCGCGCTTTCCAATTCATCCTAATATTGGTACAAAACATGCCCCGCCACTGTCCGTACCCCAGGATCTCACAACCTGGAATTCGTTCGCAAAGTCAACAATGGCCTATGACCGGGATGTGGTAGTTCGTTGTGTAAAGCGACATTACGAGCTTTTAGTGAAAGCAGTCTACTTCGATGCCACAGAGATCCAATACCCTCCAGATGAAGGCTGGAGCAATGAGCAGCTTGCTGTTGACATTCTGCGTGCTTACGGCCGCACAGAGGAAGTAATCGATCTCCTCCGACATCTTCCTTTTATCAAACAACTCGACGGCCGAAGGGACGACGATGTATACTTCGAGACCAAGCATCTTAGCTATCTGCGCGATACCTCACCGTTCAATTCCTTGACCGTAGAAGAGTGCCAAGGAAAAAATTTGTTCGACAAACTGTTGATGCCAGGTCCCGAAGACTGGCCAGCTAGTTTCATTGCCTTGTCACAAGACATATATGGGATATGGTGGATAATTGACACTGCCAAAGGTTGGCGATATGACCCATGGATATAGACTACCAGAAGACTGAGATTCATACCAGGTATCCTACATGTGATGACTAAAAGTCACATAGAGCCGCCGGAAGACGAGCCTTGGCTTTTGGGGGCTGTCTCACACGATGTTCAAAAGTATTTTGACGAGATCTACAAAATGATAGAAGGATTGACGATGGTTCCTTGTCCGCAGGGGAAGAAATCATGGAACAGAACAATCCAACCGTACACATGGGAGACCGGAAGTGTATGTTCTGTTTGGCAAGGTTCAACGACGCTCTACTAATGTTCGCAAATTAGGTTGTGAGCCAAACATTACGCAAGCATGGCTGGCCCGATAACTTGGATCGAGACGGGTATCTCGAGGAGCTTGAGCGAGTACATCCAGAAAATAATACACCTGAAGATTTGTATCTGGCCCTGGAGGACTAGCATTTCGAGGAGATGTTCCACTTCCTAAATAGTTGAGGGAAATTTGTACTTCCAGCTGTCCGGCTATAGATTCTAGTTTTCGACCCCTAGGTGATTAGGCATGATGGTACAAACAGTCCCATGTACTCCTTAGGCGTATACGCTACTGCTGCACGCTGAGCGCCCCTGAAATTCTTGTTATATTTCATGTCTTTCTGTCCTTCATCTACATGTCTCCCACGTTCTCCAGTCCATGTTCAAAACTCCGGATTCAGCATGTCTTGCTGGCTTTGCATCTGCTGTTCGAGCGTTAGTTATATGTGTGATACGCTTGCGTCGTCCATGGCATGATAAATCTGTCTTCACGGCATTGATGCATGCCGCGAGTATCACAAAATGCGTTTCGTAAATGGGATTGGTAGGGGTGCGGAAAGCCCGGAAGTTGGTGGTACTTGTATGGTCTGTAATGGCTGGGTGGTGCAAGGTTTCACTTTAACCGTGTTTCAAGTTGTGTATTGAAATGGGTTGTCTACTGCTTGTGTACTGTAGTATTTGTGACGAGCAGTGAGCAGCGTTGAGGGCTGTGGGTCCTATAGCCAAGAAGACGACCAAATCCCACTCAGAAGTGAAATAACTGAGGTTTTGAGAGCAGGGTTCAAGTTCTAGATCAGTCGTACTGTGGATGCTGCGGAAGATATGTGAGATGACGAAGATTGCAGGTGCAGTAGAAGACGGGCCGCAGAGAGCCGTGCCACTGGCCAGCTTTAATCCTGCGGGGTGCTCAGAATATGCCTTGATTCGAGAATGATGGACTGGGATAATGCTGACATAGTGGGTACTGTTCGCTCTTCCGACCGTCATCAGATTCGAGAAAGACCGAAAGATTGCCCCGGAAATCCTAGGGGCCATGGCGTCGTGGACATATATAAGGGCTGACGAGAAGCAGCATTTGCAGGTCAGTTTGCAATCATCACATTTCCATCTGCAATACCTTCCACATCAAATTCTTAACAGCGAACATGAAGTTTGTCCTTGCATTCCTGGCTCTTGCTCTGGGCGTCGCCGCTGTCCCAGCTGCCTCACCACGACTTGATGGCTCTGAAAACTCTGCTCTCATGGAGGTACGTAGAGTACTCGGAGAGACACACATCTCGACTTTCATTCAGCTAACAGCATCAACAGCGCTCCGGGGCTAACGACAAGGGTCACTGTTCCCCTTGCTGATTTCTTCACGGTATAACTCGTGAGATGTTATACGTGACCAGTGATCATCTTTTGAGATGGGGAGAAAAGGCTGGGTGTGGCCATAGTCAGCTGTTTGGAGTTCGCCTTTGAGAAAACACCATACGATTAGAGAAATACAGCTGTTCTTAGCATTTTTGTTGTCTTCCTATTTGCGTTTTGGACACCACTAGCCCAATTCCCACTGCTAGGTTATTCATATGTCTGTCTGTGAACCTGAATCGGCATTCTTGCCGTAGTAGAGATAGTCTCTCGACCGCGGCTCCGAAACACGCGAGTCATTACCTGGGTGAGCTTTGGCATCGAAAAACGAAGAGAACGGGCCGCTCCTCAACCCCCTATCAATGGTATATGCAACAGCAGGGTTCAGAGCAATTATGCTGCACTGCCTGGGGTATTCAGTCCATAGATACTCAGATAGCGTAGAGTTACGCACACGAACATGATACATTCGAATAAACATCAATCCAACAATTTGGTTCCGCCTGCTACACATATGTTGTGCATTGCTGTTGTAAGCGCTCTGATCTTTGTGATGACGATCAAAAGGCCCGACGTACTCTATATCGAAGACGTGTACTTCGTAAGCACTAGTGAAATCAGTTCCTATCAGAGAAAGCAGAGACCAGTCTCAGACCCTTGGTTTCATGTAGAAAGCGGTAAAAGTCTCTCTTGATTCGCAAGTAATACGGAGTAAAGTTTTGGGAACTGTACTCTGTATGATTTTCAGCGCATGGAAGCTTTTCCGATTAACTCATGCAACCGATCTCGATTCGGGCTCGTGCGCTTCAAGCTCCTGGCTGAGCTGAGCACGCTTCCGTGTCGGAGTTTTGCGTGCGATGTATGCCTACAGCATATTATCCAGCCCTTCATCGTGCGCAGTAAGACTCTTCTCCTTGTCCAAAAACACTTCCTGCTCAATCCTGCTCTTCTCCACATCTACGAAAAAGTACAAGAACGCGCAACTCGCCAGACTGAGCGCGAACAAAAAGTAGAAAGGACTACTGTTGTTTCCCGTGTCATCGATAATAGCACTAGAGACCAACGGCCCAATAAAAGCACTTGTTTTCCCGACGATCGAGAACAAGCTGAAGAACAAAAACTCTTTGCCACGAGGTGTAACTTCGGATATCATCGTCTGCGAGTAGCTGTACCATGGACACACCAAGAGTCCATAGAAGACCTGGTATACCCAGACCTCCCACTTGTTATGGAAGCCGAAGCGTTGCGTCCAGATGCCGATCATACCACAGCCGTCGAGCAAGACAATGCACACAGCAACAACCATGAACATGGTCTTGGTCGAGAGCCCGTAAGATTTTTGTATACGCCAGAATGCGCCGATTCCAATGGCCTGGGCGGCAATACCGACAATCAGCAGGTAAGTGAGCTGTAGACTGTTATAGGCGACAATTTCGTTCTGCAGGGTACCGATTACAGTTACGGTAGTGTTGAGGCTGTCACCGAGAAGAAAGTAACCAGCCAAGTACGCTAGACTCTGTCGCAATTGCCAAATCTGCTGAGAAGCGTAAACAAGCTGCTTGAGACCTGCTACGACAATATTGGTACGGCCCGGATCTTGGCCTGGACGCCGCTTTTCGAGGACAAACCATGGGATAGCGCATAGTATCCAGACACCCGTGGCAAACGCGATGAGTACAGAGAGACCCCAATTGTTGTTTTCCTGGCTGTCGTTGACGCGAAGCCCAAACATGATACCGACGATGACAGCGAGAATGAGAATCTCAAAAATGGACTGAGTGTAAAACGCTACGTTGGAGAGTTCATTTCGCTTCATCATGTCGGCGAATTCGTACTCTGTGCGAGTGATCTTTCCTTCCGCAAGTTCCTCGGCTATTTCACGGAGGTCTCTTGTGTTTCGTGCCAGGCCGGGAAAAGCAGCAGTCCAGAAGGTGATTGTTGTCTGATAGGCAATAAGCCCGACAATGTAGAGCCCGACGCCAACATGCCACTTATCTTCGGTATGGACGCCTAGCCAGCCGAACCCAATACCAAATGCGATGATGGAGAGAACAATAAGAATGTTTGGGCGCCACGTTCCAAAGTCCGCAAAAGAACCCAGGATCAAGAAAATGACGACCTGGATAGCGAAACTAATGCCGTTACACAAGAGGACAATCGAGTTGATGGTGCGGTTGCGGCCCATGAAATAGAGAATCTCAGAATCGCCAGCAGCCAGATACATGAGGTTTTGGAAGGCTGTGGGACCGAAGTTGAAAAGCGTCAATCCGTTGTCCCCGACATAGTAGCTATGGGTTGGTTATTAGAACGGATGCAAACAGCCGACATCTTGTGCCGTGACGGTAGTAGCTGCTAAGCAGGCATGTTCACCTACGAGTAATACGCCCAGATTTCCCATTTTGAAGTTTCATAGCGCTCTTCGAATTGATCTGGTGCAACTGGTATATCGGTCTCGATAGGAACGCCAACAGCGCCTTTTGTCGGGTCTTCAGCTGGCGCGCTCAAGGGCGCGAGGCCGGGCTCATTGGACGCCATCGGGAATGTCAATGGATGAAGGGAACGGCTGGAAAATCAACAAAGGCCTCGAAGTTCAACGATGTGCGACTTGCGTCTTTTCTATGCCGCCCCAGCGGTCGCTAAGCAACACCCTAGTGATTCGTCATGTCCAGGTCCGAAGATAAACTAGCTACTTGATAGGAGAATGCATGGGGGCGCAATGGACTTGCATCCGAGGCGTAAAAAACTGCGGCAAGTCGGAACAGACAGGCCTACCATGTAGGCTCCGCGCAATATCAAGCTGTATGATTGGGGAGACGCGTAGTTAAGACGTGCAAGCGGTAGCCAAGTGGAGCTTGGCCCATAAAAAATGTGGGGTGCGAGAAGCTTGAAAACTTGAAAACCCTGAAAGACTTCACGAGCTAGGCTTGGTGTGGGGTGGCGTTCTCGCGGCCGCCGGACGGTCCCTGCATTGTGGACAGTTCCCGTCTTTGTAGTACAACAGAGTCTGCACAGCCGAGTGAGATCAAAGCTCTGGAGTTGTGTTTGGTCAATTTGTTGTTGGTTCAATCGTTGCTTGTCACATTTCTAGCGAACCGAAGTTTGGACTGATGAAAACGCATAGAGAAGCTAATAGAGAGATGACGATTTGACGACTGTCATGCTGTACAGTACTCTGAAGTCCAGTGCTCTCCTCACATAAAAAAGACCTCCCGCTGAAATTCCCAAAGCACCGCTTAACTCGATACATATCGCAAAAAGAAAATGTCATGACAGTGGCTGTAGCCTCAGCGTCATTCTCCATAGACACCAACACCACAGCACTCAAAGGGGACGACTCAGTCAACCTTTAGGCATACCAACCTTCCCAGATGCTTCCAAGTGGCTTGTGTCTCAAGTCATCCCGGGGAAAATATCTACCAGACGTGCATTCATCTCCATTACTATGCGACAAAGTCTTTTACCCGTCTTGGACCAATCGACAAAGCGCGCGATATCAAGATGCCGCATACCGTCATCGCGCGCATTGAAACATTTCCCGCCTCTCGTCTTCTTATGATGTAATGGTGCAACGCAACGGCGTGGTGACGTTGCGGTCCGAACATTCTTCTCTACTGCTGGTCGAAGTGCCGTTTGCGACCACTCCGAGCAGCGCTCGTTGCCGCATCTGGCGTTGACATCTCCGTTTGAGCTTTACCCTGAGATGGCACGTCGTTGAAGTCGCTGAAAAGCCCCAAGTTGTCGTCGTTGAACAAGTCCTTGAATAGATCATCGTCCTGAAGTCCCATGGTGCTGGAGTCGGCCAGGATACCATTACCAAAACCGGACAGAGTATCATGACCTTGTGCGTTTGACAGAAATGGCATATCTTCACTGTTGAATTGGGACATATCCATGGACAGCAATGTATCGATGGTGATGTCTGGGACGGGCTCTTGAGGGACATCAAGACTGAATTTCAACGACGGGTCCTGTGGGGTTGGCAGATTGTCTTGAGGGAGTGACACTACATTGTTCAAGCTTGCGCCCTGCGGGTGCGGAGACTGTTGTAGATCCGTCGGGTGTGCCGATTGTGAAGGAAGAAGACTCTGTTGCATGGGCGAGTGGTTAAATTGCGAACAATACTGGGGTGGTTGCATCTGACGAACGGATGCAGTTGATCCAGTCGAAGCACTCGGTTGCAGCGATAAAGACTGTCCGTGGCCGTCGTGCGGTGTCATCATCGAGGATTTGTTCATATGGTTGGGTGTACCGGTCATCGTAGTGACACAATTCGAGTAACCAAGGGTATTTCGAGTCGAAACAGCGGGACTGGAAACGAAGGCTTGGGTACGCGTTGGCTGAAATCCAATCGTGTCGAAAGCAGCATTACTGAAACATACGTTAGTCATATATGAGAAGGGTTCACAAGCATTATGGACATACACATTGCAATCGAGCTTTCTCCTCTTATTTGGGTTGAACGTCTGCTGGAGCAGGTTACCCTGTGGCTGTAGCTGCAACTGTGGCTGCTGTAGCTGCTGGTGTGGCTGCTGGTGTATGCCGAGTGCGTTCTGGCGCATGGCGCGAACGGTCATTAGATACTGTTGCTTCGCTCCTTCTAACTCCAGCTTCGCCTGCTGCTTCGCTGCTTCTAGCAGCTGCCGGAATCCTTGAGCCTGCTGCTGATGTGCTTGAATCTGCTGTCGGGCTGCTTCAGCCTGCTTTTGGAATGTTTGAGCTTGCTTATGGGCTGCTTCAGCCTGTTCTTGGGTCTGCTTCTGGGCTTCACGGGCTTGCTGCTGGACTGCCTGGATCTTTTTCTCGAGTAGGCTCACCCGATCCTGTTTGACGGTACACTTGAGCCTCCAGCTTGACTCTGACGTTTTCAGCTCCTGGTTACTTTTCGTCAGGCTTGCTGCCTTAGCCTCGGCTTGCTTCTCTTGTTCCTCGATTTGAACTTTCATTTTTGCCAACTCAGCTCTCGTAGATGCTTTGACTTGCTCCAGAGTTTCAAGTGAGGATTGCTGGCGCATAATCACTTTCTTTAGATCCTTGATGATGCTGTCAGATTCCGTCCGGAGTTTAGCTTTCTCTTCCTCAGAAGTCGAGAGGCTAGTTCGGATCGCCTCGAGCTGGGACTCGAGACTCTGGACCTTTTCACCGTTCCTTGCGTTCTGATCCTTGTTGGCACACTCAAGTTCTATGATTTTGGCCTTGAGGCCATCGAAGCAGTTCCCAACTTGAATCAGATTACCACGGCGTTGTGCATCTTGTTTTTCGATTGCTGCTCTCAAGTGACGAACTTCGTTGTTCGCATGGAGCTTTTCCGTATATCGATTCTGTGCCCGTTGTTTTGCTGCGGCTATCTCGGCTTCCGCAGCAGCAGTGCGTTTCTCGGCCTCGATGGCACGTTGGTTTGCATCAGCGACTGATCTGGTGAGGCATGTTTTCTCTTCCTCAAGTTCAGCGATCTGGCGCTTAAGGGCCGCGATTTGTTCAGAACTTGAACTGGGCTGTGACAAAGACTCGACTGACTTAGTAGGTGTTAGGTTCGATGGAGAGCCTGTGGTGAGGTCGCTTGTGGTGTCTGCTGCTGCATCCGAGCATGGATTCCCGTACGAGTCGTGGATTTTTGACATCATAGACAAAGAGAACACTCCTCTGAGATGAACGCAAGTAACGGTACCGTATAAATTGAAGCTAGAACAGTCTTGCGCTTGGTATGCGGTGGTATGGGCGATGGTGTTGCGTACACGGCAGTCGCTCTCTGGGTTTGAAGAGTGATATAGCTAGGAAAGCTGAGAGGTTTGCTGATGAAGCAAGTGGATTGATGTGAGAGTGAGTTGGATGGTCTCTTTACTGGCTCTCGTTGCAATAGGCAAGGTCAAGCCCAGGCTATAGTGCGTGCAAACGGGCGCTGGCCGCAACAATAGGCGGCAGCGCAACGAATAAGAAGCTGGCCACTTGGAAACGCGATGACAATAGCAAGACTGAGCCGGAAAGAATCTGCATGAGTATAGCAGAATGGGCGTCTGAACATAATGTGGCTAACAATAATCTCAATCCACTGTCAGTGAATGACAATGCATGGTCCTACCACGATTGGCTAGGTCTCGCCACGTGCTTGCAGGCACAACTGGCACGAACAAGACTTCACCTCTCATCATCAATATTAGCCAGTATACGTGCGTTACTCTGCTGCATCCTGCTAGATAGTGTACATGGTCTATGAATTTGGGTGCAATATGGGTCAATCTCTCTGGTTCATCTCTGTCGTATTAGTCTTTCTCCGCAACATAACCCCATGTCTGAAATCACGAATTTGTCGAGTAGACGGCGAAAGCGCACGCAAGAACCAGGCAAAGCAGATTTTTCAAAGACTCATATTGACGACTAATAATCCTTGATTGTTCATACACATGGTCGGAACATTGTATCTACAGCAGGACTTTTCTGACTCATACACATTAACAAAGTGTCATCTACATAGACAACTTTCACCAAATAAACCAAACAACAACAAGAATCAGAGACACATCTACAATGGAGGGGCGTTCGGGTCCTCCATGCACTGGTCAACACGCATAAGCTGCTTTCCAGTCTTCTTGGCAATCTGGATAAACTCCCTCAGGTAGCTGACGGTGCTAGGGTAGAGGTAGTGAAGCACAACCAAGTTGCCGCCCTTGTTAACGTCCCTCTGGAAAGCAACCTTCTGCTGCTCAGGGGTGTCGGTCTCAGCCCACAGCCAGTCCTCGACGTCGACACTCCAGTTTACAATGTACGCATCGTTTCCGACGGCCTTGGTGAGACGCGAACGCATACGGGCACCCTCGTTACCGAAAGGAGGACGGAAGTACTTGGTTTGGTAACCGTTGAACTGGGACTTCATAGCCTTAACGTCCTCGTTGTACTCCCAGTCGATGGAGTCGTAGTCGGGAAGACCCTCCATCTTGGGGTGGGTGAAGGAGTGCAGAGCAAGCTGGTGACCAGCAGCCTGCATCTCCTTGTAGACGTTGGTCAGGTTGGTGGAGGCGTCAAGAAGGGGGGCGCCGACAGTGAAGAAAGTAACCTTGATGTTCTCCTCACGGATGATCTTGAGAACCTCCTGGGCGAGGTCAGGCTGACCATCGTCAATGGCAAAAGCGAAGGAGTTGGGGCGCTTGCAGGCAAAGACAAGGTTGCCGGTCTGGTCCTTCTTGGGGATCTTGACATCAGATGGGACCGAGGAGACGATCTCGATGACGGAGAGAGTGACGGACTGGGTCGTGTGGAAACCCTTGAGCGCAAAACCCACGACTCGGCTGAGGTTGATGTTGAAGTGGTTGATGGGAATATAGATGTGACCGTTCTTGGCGTAGCGCTTGGCCTCGGCAGAGTCCCAGGTCTCAGGGTAAGGGGCGATGGCGGTGTCGCATTTGCTGTTGTGCTGCTGGAAGGCGACAGTGAAGTCGGTGGTGCCCGAGTAGGCAATGTGAAGATAGGATCCCTTGTACTTTGTGAAGTCGGAACATCCGCTGGACACCTGGGTGTAGAAGGCGTAGTCGGCATCGGGAGAGGTGATGGTGAGCTGGTTGTTGCTGTACTTGAGAGTCATGCCCTCGTCACCGCCGTGCCAGTTGCCCATAGCGTTGGTGTTGGCGTTGGCAAACTTGTCAATCACCAGACCAGTAGCCGAAGGGTTGCTGGGTGCGGGAACCGTGGCTGTGGCACCGGGGTCAGAAGCGGGAGGTGGCGGAACGTACTCTCCTGAGTTGCCACAGTAGAACGCCATGGGTCCGAAGGAAGTAGTGCCGCTAAAGCCAGAGAACAGGATGGTAGTGAGCTTGGCCGTGTTGAGACCAGAGAACTTGCTGAAGGGAATGGTGTACAGCTTCTCAGTGCCATCAAAGCTCCAGCCAAGGTCAGCAGAGGAGGCATAAGTGGACTTGGCCTTGGTTGGGTCACAGTTGTCGGAAGAGTCAAGCTGCAGGTTCAGCGAGGCGCCACGAGGAGCCTTGATGCGGAGAGAGATGCCGTTGTATCCCTTGCTCTTCGCATCAACACAAGGGAACTGACTGTAAAAGTAAGAGTTGGCCTTGGGTACAAATTCGACACGGTTCTTGGCAGGCTTTCCAACGGTTATGGAGGTCATGGTACCATCATCAGAGGTAGGAGATCCCATAGCATTGTAGAACAAGAAAGTCAGACGAGATTGGGAGATCCAGTCATCAATCACCAAGGGAGAGCAGGTACCGGTAGCAGTTGGCACGGGGACAGTCTGCATGGTGGTCCTGGTCGCCGGCGCAGAAGCCGAGGTGCCTCCAGAGGAAGAGCCACATCCAAAGGCAATCTTGCTGAGTTGCCAAGTGGTGGTAGTGGAAGAAAAGGTAGACCAGACAAATCCCGTGATGGCATTTGCATTAGCGCCTGAGAATTGAGAGAAAGGGATGTTGATGGTCTGCGTGTTTCCAGTAAGCCCAGTCAGAGTGACCCACTTGGACGAGTATGTGGTATCGGAGCAGCTCGTCTTGGTCTGGATTTCCAAGGTCCCAGAGCCACCGGCAGGGCCCTTGATCTGGAAGCTGATGGAGTTGTATCCATTGGTGGCGGCAGCCTGGCAATCCAATGTCTCGTAAAAGTAGGAATTGGACTTGGGCTTGAAGGAAAGCACACCGTTGCTGGCTGAGATTGACGTCATGGAAGCATCGTCTATGTTCGTCAGTAAGAGGCAACACCATTGTTACGGCGAGAACACGAACCGCTCGTCCAGAAACCCAAGCTGTTTTGGTTGGAAGAAAACTTGGAGAAGTTGTCAATCTGTAGGGGTGCGCTGCAAGCTGCGTTGACAGCCTGGGCCGCAAATGCGGACGCGAGGCCTATTAAGGTGTTGAGATACATGATGGGTAGGTAAGCGAGTGTGATGCAAAAGCGAATGTACAGAAGTCTAGGACTTCCAAAGACAGCGCGTCTCGACCCCCTCGGAGTTGACGGTAAGGGCGATGAGAAACAGACGATAAGCCGTGGGGAGCGGGATTGGGAGCGAGGCTCCTGTACATATATATTCGGCTCCGACCCGGCGGTATCAGAGAGTAGACTAGCGAGCTGGGCATGCAAGCCCTTTCCAGGAAGCCCTGTCGCAGCAGGACGGCACGAGCTATTTCAAGTACTTTTTCCTCGGCGAGCGTAGATCATGGTGGGACTGGCATGGTAGGAGTGGCTGTTTGGCCCGGTGGGCGCCCAGGGCACATGGATGCGGTATATCGTTTTCTGGGCATTTGTGGGGCACAGCCTTTGTAGTAAGGCATGCATCCGGAGCGCGACCATTCCATGGTGGTGGACAAGTCCCTCGACAACGCCCCAACAGTCGACTCGACGCAGGGCAGATGGCGATATCTGCTGCTGAACCCCGAGTGCTCGACTCGTCGACAAACTCTGGCGCAGGGTACTCAGTCTGCCGTCATGGCGAAGCTACAAGCAGGCATGCTTGGTCCTGCGCGAAAGTGAAGGGGAAGGATGACTTGGCCAAATCCCCTAGCTGGGATGTCGTGCGAGCAAGCACCGCGGCTGCAAGAAGCGAGGGGGCGTCTGATGAACCACGACGAAAGTCATGGCCAGAAGCCTTGAGACGATGGCGACGGTCCGCTAAGGGGCGTTTCCCTCGATGTCTCGATCTCTTGCGCACCGCAACCTTGTGGCGTGGGCATCGAAACGGCGTGGTCTGCATGCACAACGGCGCCCGTGCTGGTGTAGTGGTGGGCGTTTACACATCCGGCCCGCACGCAATACGACGGTCGCCTGATTCCCGGTGGCAGGCGTGGCGGGGATAGTGCATAACGCATATAGTGGTTTTCCCCATGTGGTACAGGCTTACCGCGGTGGTGGTGTGTTGCTGGGAGGGAGTCGAGTCGAGTCGTGTGCATCGACGGCACAGGCGGGTGAGGGAGCCATAGCCGCAAGCGACTCCCTAAGCCCACGCCATTCCCGTGCAAACAACCTCGTCAGACCAACCTCTCCTCTGTTCTCTCGACGCCTCTTGTTCAGCTCACGTCTCGTCACATGAATCTGCATTGCACCACATTGTCGAAGTTGCTGACGGAGCAATTTTCCCACGACGCCCCTGCCAAGGCGGTGCAGCCAAATGGCGTGCATCCTCCCCGGTTTTTCTTGTTTCGTCCTGTGCCCCGATGCGGCTAGCGTATTGCCAAGCAATCCCTGTCACAATCTCTCAGTGGCGACTGTGCTGGATTATGCCCGAGATGGCCGTACGATCAATGCTTGCTTCTCTCGATACGGCATACCAGGACCATTCCGAGGTCATCACGTCTCCAAATGATGGCTCCTGAACCCTATCCGCCCAAACCAAAACAACAGCACCCAGCAACGACGTGTCCCCGAGCCCCGCTATATCAGACAAGCACCTGGTTGAAATCCCAACCGATACACGGCATCCATCCCCCAAAAAAGCAAGCAATTCCTAAAATCCACTGGTCACCACCCAGTCTTGTGCCCCTGAACTCAACCCAACTCAACTCTGTCCAGTCTCAACAGCCAGTGTATCGAACCACACGGGTGCAGTACCAAAGGCAATTGCAAAGTGCACGTCGAAAACGCCACAGCCCAGCGCCAAGTCGTGTTTTGGATCCGCCGGTTCGTAGGCCTGACGATAGAAATAGCAACATGAGTGAAGGGAAACAATTTCCTGCGGGGGCATGCAGTCCCCGAAACACGACGGGGCAACTTGGCGCCTCTACGGCTAATCAACTAGGACCGCAGAACATCGCTAGACCATGGCAACCATGAACTCCTCTGACAACACATCTTCTGGACATTGTCACACGCTTGTTCGATTTTACCAGAGCAGTGTTGTTTCTTCTCCGCATGACAGTCTTTTGGTCCCAAAGATCCTCGACCTCTCTTCATGATGAATTATTTCCGTCTACCAGGCAGATGTAGCAGCAGATCTTGACATGAGACTCAATCAGATATCCCAACAACATTAAACTAAATCCAAAGCCCTCTTTGGATACCTCGTAGTGTCCAGTTTCTTGGCCTGTTCTTCCTACCTCTCTTCTTTCACTCCGTCCACCCATACGTCCACAAACTCATTGTAGAAACACAAATGGCCCGCAATCGGCGCGCTTTCTGCAGTCGGATACCTATAGTACCATACCAGATTTTTATACAGTTTTCCATTGACATTGACATGGTAGTACTCGGCCTGTCCCTTGTATGGACACAGTGTCAATACATCGCTTGGCGTAAGATACTCCCATTCGATGTTCGTGGGAGGAATGTAATACCGAGTCCTCAGCGTCGTTTCCAGGAGGAACAAAGCGCTAGATGTCTCGGCTAGAGTGACACCATCGACGGCTACTCGAATGCTACGAGATGACGGCAAGATGTCGATGCGTTTGTACGGGTCCTTCGGATGACAGTAGATCGGCGTGTCCTCCTCGAACCATTGGTCCATGGCACGGAAGTCCACTTTCACGAGATCCTTGAGCGCGCCCGTATGGAAAAGAAGAACGCGGTTGGTGCTGCGTGTGCCAACAGTCAGTGTGCCTAAATGGGCGGCTCCATCTGTGCCGTCCACAGAAGCTTCCTGAGATACCTTCGCATCTTTGGTAAAACTCGAAATGGGCACAAAGTATCTTGACGAAGTTAGCAATCGCAGTATATCATGTAGGTGAGAGAACTATTCACATACTGCGGATATCGTGTATCAAGCTCCCAAACGTGGTGCGCCTTTATCGTATCAAAGGCATATTTTCCGTTGAAGAGACCGCGTACCCGACGGGAGGTAGCTTCTATCTTCCGCGGCCCATCACGGACAAGCTTTTGAGCCAGCTTTACTAGACTATAGTCGTTAGCTACGACCACACCACACGTACCATGTAGCACAGAAACACTCACTCGGCGGTGGAGGCCATTACTAGTCGATTCGCTACGCTACGGTAAATCTTGGAGAAAGACAGATTTCCGAAGATACAAAGAGACGACACAGTCATAAGGGTGCTGGCGGATAGAAGGATCAAGTGGTGATGTCGTTCATTGGAGCGGGGGAAACGCATCAGAGGCAGGAATAGCCGAGTTGCTTACACCACCCGCGAGTTGCACCGAGCTGGCATAGTCATTGCAATGAGACTTTTTGCGATGATTTGAATATGTATACTAAAAAGACGTTCTATATCATTTTACAAGACACTTTTAGTGGGAATTCAAAGACCGTCGTGAAGGTAGCTGCGAATACACAACACTTCTCACTGCCATAATTTAAAGTACGTGCGACAGTGTAGATAATTTCCCCTCATCCATGGCCGTTCATGATGTGTATCAATGATTCAGAGAACCGTTCGGGACACGGTGATGCCTGTACATTCATCTCGCGCGGGTATCTCCGCATAGTGGGGTACTGCTATTATCTTGAACTTGATCATTCACATGCGAGAGATGCATCTGAGATAATAGTCACCATACGCTCTTGTATGCGTCTTGATAAAGCCCGCATACTTTACGTCTAATGGCTCATCCTTGTATGATTAGTTGCTTTCTTCTTCTTCTTCT
>JAODYC010000006.1:93980-104530 GCA_026262405.1 Curvularia hawaiiensis
CCGGTTTTACTAGTTGTGGCAGAGGCCCTACAATTTGGGGTCTACGAGGTATTCGTGGCGCCTTAAACTTGTTGGAGGAAATCCTGTTAGAAAGCCCAGAATCTAACTCATTGCTGGGTCATATGATATGTAGCGAAGGCTAATGAGAACACGAGAATCCATACAACAGATAGGAGTGGCTTTTTGTTCACAGCGACTATGACGAGTCATCGAGAGCGGACGCTATCCGGGTGGCTGTTGAGAGTGGCAGAAGGTGACTAGATGCATCGTGGAACCATGGCCTGATCGGCGCGTGTGGGTGGTGGGAAGACTGGATTCGCAGTTGGTACGGCTTGGCAGATGTTCGATTGTATGAGATATGTAGCATGCAGAGGACGATGAAACTTCATCAATCGAAGCAGCAACGTCTCCAGATGTCTTCGGCGCCGCGGGTGTAATGATTACGAGGTCCGCAAGACGCGGTTCGCGGCAGGTGGGGACAATGCTCCTTCCAGAAGGCCTGCGGGCCGTGCTTGGCAGACAGGGGACAGGGCATGGGAAGCGTGGGAATCTGGGATTCTGGATTCTGACGTGCATCGCAGCACGACAACGGCCACGCAGAACGGAGCCCCGCAAACACACACCGGACACGGCCTACTTCGAGTCGTAGGCTCAAAACTATCCTGATCCGGCCGCGCCTCGACGCTTCCGCTCCCTTCCTCGCATCGCTCCGAGTGCTCCCTGAGCCAGTCACCTGTTCCGAGTCCACCGCCGCCGCGCATTACTACGCACATCCACGACGCCCTCGATGCCCTCGATGCCCTCGCTTTCGTAGCCCTGCGCTTCTCTCGATTATGTTCGCCAGGAAGAGGCTTCACATCTCTCAGCACATGGCGTGCACTCGCGACCAAATTCCCCAATAACACTCGAGTCGGTCCATGGCCCCCGACTGAAGCATCATAATGGCCCTACCAACCCTTCAGTTCCTCGCAGGACTCCTCCTCTTAATTTACCTCCTCTCCTTTGTTCTATTCGCATTCATTCGTATAGCTACCGGCGTTTCCATCCAACGACTAGGCCTCCGAGGCCTGCGACGCATCGCATTCACCCCCAAGGATGGCCTGCGCATCGAAATTCGGGGGCTCGGATTTACCCTCCACCGCCCTACTTTTGCCCAGCCAACCATTGTTAGCATCGTCCTGCATGAGCTCAAAGTCATCGTTGACCTGAAGGCGCTCGGCGAGAAGCCTCGGAAGAAAGCGGGATGGACACAGTGGTCAAACGGGACTACAGAAAAGGGCAAGAGTGGTAAAGCCACTCCACCCGCACCAACCCACGATGATATCAGCGACGACGAGACACCGAGAAGCTTGACATGGAAGCGCTTGACAGAGGCAAAAGAGCGCATCAAGCGCCTGCATCGGAAGATTCATTGGCTGTGCCAGATAGACTTGGTGGCTCACGCGACCTCGCTTGTCATTGTCGACGTGGGATCGGTGCACGTTGGAGGCTTGAACGTGGCTGTCGACACAAGGCGCAAGACGGTTGACCGCAGCAGGCTCTTCAACCACCACAAAGCAAAACTGGACCAAGAACAACGGCCTGCCGAGTGGCTCTTCTCTGCTCGAAGCATTCTCTTCACACCCGAGGGCAGAGAGTCAACCGAAATACTCGACAACTTCACCCTCAACATCCACGGCTTCCTCAAGAAGGAGCTCGAAGGCCTGCGTGACGCTTCCATTGCTCTTAAACTCGGTCGCCTTAGTATCCCGTTCGATGACATCAAGCTGTGCATAGACAGAGCCCAGAAATGCCGTGCCACTGGGCCCCAGAAGCCATGTCGTCCTAGTCCAATCGATACTTCTCTCTCACACGTCGCAGAAGAGCTCGACGACGACTCTAGCAAAAGCGATGAAAAGCTTGTTCGCACCGTTTCCGATTCCCGTGAATTTGCCAGCTCCATCCTTCGTGGTATACACGAGTTCCAGTTCGCCGTAGGCTTCCTTGGCCTCACGAAACAAATTGAAACTGGCCACACCTCGGAACCTCCAGTCTATCTCAATGTCTCCATGAAAGAAGTCGGCATGGACCTGCTTCGCTTGGACCCTCGCAGTCCCGCACATCTCATGTACTTCTCTCCTCATGATATCGCACACCAAGCACTCTTAGCAGCTATATCCATATCGGTGGGTATCGATAGCAGTGACGGTCATCCCGAACGCCTCCTCTACATCCCCATGGCGACAACTACTCTGAACACCACTCTACCTTCCAAGACAATCCACTTCTCTAATGACAAGGATACTGCAGAGCGCAATACCAACATCTTGTTTGCTAACTTGGTCGTTACGTCTCCGTCTTTGGATCTCGACCCTCGACACCTTCCACTTCTAGTCGCAATTTTCCACAACTACGAGTCTAATCGAAAGCCGCAAAAAGTGAGGAGTCGCAAGCGCTTTCTGTTTCGTCGACTTCTTCCAAAAGCCAACATCAAGATTTCGATTCATGAGCCAGTCATCCGGGTCACTCTTCCCCCAATGGATGTGAACAAGCGCGACTCCGACGAGTTTGACCTTCTAATCTCAGCCTCATCATCCATATCCCTGGATTTGGAATCCTCCCACGCCGCTGGCGGTGACTTACACTACGCACTCAGCTCGACATTCCGCATGAACGCACAGCAACTATACTATCAGACAGCTGCAATCGAGAAGCACGACCTGCTTTTAACGGACTATCTAGAGGTCAAGGTACAAATGAGCGCTGCTCCCGATCCTGTCGTAGAAGTATGGGGTACAGCACAAACGTTTTCTCTATATTTAGTCCGGCCTGAAATCAGTGAGGGACTGCGCCAAATCGTTTCGCAGATGCATAAGAATATGGATCGCCGGCGCAGGGCAATCAAACAAAAAGAACAGAACATCTTGCGAAAGCTGCCCAACTGGATGGCGTATGTGCATCTGCAAGGATCAGACTTCAACGTGGAAGTCGCTGGAGTGGACCCTGCAGTATCAAAACACAGTCGTGGAGTTGCTCTGCATCTGGAATCATGGACGGCAGAGTACAAACAAAACCGAGGAGACGACTTGGACCTCAAACCAGTCAGAAGACGTGCACCAAGCCGAACCATTAATCGAGACGAGCACCTGCTCCGATCGCCTCCTGGCACTCCAAAGTCGCCTAAGAGATCCTCAGGCAATCCAACTGATGGCAGACGCCTTGCTATACATTTCAACGGGTTGGAGGGTGTGGTCATCGAGGAAGATGATCAATCGGAGCAGGAGCCAACTTTGTCCTTACCCCGTATGGAAATCGCTTTGCATACTCTCTCTGACAAGCAAGGTCCAATTTTCCACGTCCATTCTTACTGCCAAAGCTTGTTCCTTCGCTATTCCCTGTACCGCCATTTTGCTTTGTGCATGGCGATACAGGTCCTGAAACAATCTTTTGATCTGGGCTCATCAAAGAAAGCTGCAGAGCCTGCACCATCCAGATCACCGCGACATTTGTCCGTCCCGACCCTCGGTGATGATGTTATCGATCCCATGAGCAGGGTGGGCCGCGAGATTGTAACGGTCGACATCAGAGCTCACTTCCTTCAAATCAAAGCGGATATGCCTGCTGATCCACCACTTATGCTCCAGATCTATGGATTGGAAGCTGGCAAACATCGCTGGTCAAGCCCGTTCCTCAGGTCGCGCCTGGTACGACTCTTCGCCGAAAACCCGGCTATCAAACGGGTTTGGAGTCGAATTGTGAGTGTCAAGTCTTTGCGGGTAGACTACCGACAATCAAAGCTGAGATATGGGCATACTGTTACGGACGAGAAATCGTTTGACATTGCAACAGACGCGATCAGAATTGCTGTCCCTCATCAGCTGGTCATGCACAAAGTTTTTGACAACATCGCCAACGTGATGAAGACCACCAAGCAAGTGCATCACCGCTTCAAGACTGGCACTGACGAATACGTTCTGGAGAAAGAAGCCGAGGGACCCAAAGTTGTACCAAAAATCTCACTGCGGACCCGTGCACTCTTGTTTGAGCTAGAAGACAACGCTTTTGAATGGAAACTTGGAACCATATACCGGATCGGATTAATGGAGCAAAAGCAAAGACTTGCTCGTGAACATGCTTTCGATTTGAAAGTGCGAAAGCTGCAAGAGGAACAGCGTGGCAACTCGCGTTTCCGTGCACGGTCTTCTCACGATCCTAGCTCGAGGAGCAAAGGGAAGAAGAGGGAGAAGGATGTCAAGTTCCATCGGCGGACTAAGAGTGCAGGCTCCAGTGGCAACAGTTCGCCAGAACGTGGTCGTTCAGACCATCCTATGCGATACAACAAAGATGCCTTTAGCGGTTTGAGTGGCTCACACCGGACTTCCATCCAAGATGCTCGTGTGAAGCTTAATCGCCTGAATGCCCAGACATGGAAGAAGCGTATCGATTGCGCCATGTCGAGTGAGCACCGAGCAATGAATGACATTCGCTCGACGTTTTGGGGCTTGGACGAGCTGCCGGACGACATTGAGCAGAAGGAAACTATTCTAGCTGTTCCTCAGCGTCCAGCTCTCATGGCGCTAGCTATCAGTGATCTGGAGATCATCATTGACAAACCTTCTTTCCCCATCTCAGAGTACCCTCGCTTCTTGAATCGGGTCGGGAAAGGGATGCCATTCGATACACAATATGCTCTATTGATACCAATGCACGTCCAAGTGCAAATGGGTGAGGCCAAAATCCACCTCCGAGACTACCCTCTTCCATTGCTACACTTTCCAGCTATCGGCAACATCCAGTCTTCGCGTCTCCCGAGCGTGATGATGAAGACAGATTTCGTCATAGCTGAAGAGCTTCGGGATATCGAGTCTACACGAGTCAGTCGGGTTGTTGTCGTACCGCAAGAGCGCAATTCAGCAGGAGAACTTACAGGTGGTCTTGCAGTGGATGTTCGTCGCACAGTGGCGCCTGTGAAGACATACTCTGATATGGCCATTGACATCAACTCGGCGTATCCCACCAGGATCACTTGGGGCACGTCCTATCAGCCTGCAATCCAAGACATGATGCAGATCATCGAAAACTTCACCAAACCTCCTGTGGATCCCTCAGAGCGTGTTGGATTCTGGGACAAGATAAGGCTAACATTTCATTCTCGTATCAACGTCGCATGGAAAGGCGACGGAGATGTCCACCTCATTCTCAAAGGTTCACGAGACCCGTACATGGTCACTGGCCATGGCGCGGGATTTGTTATGTGCTGGCAGAACGATGTTCAGCTCAGTCTTGCTGAGGACGAGGATCCTAGGAACTTTATGATCGTGAAGAGTGGAAGCTACGTACTTGCGATTCCAGATCTTACCCATTATGCTCGCCATGAGACTGAGACTGAAGCGATGGCCCGTCCGGACACAGCTTCAAGTGTATCCAGCCAAAAGCAGAGGGCTGTGTTCAAGAAAACGGTCATGAAACTGAACGGCAATGTGCGGTGGGTTGCAGGACTGGTCTTTGAGCGCAACCTGGATGATGGCGAACGCTCCTTTAAGTTCATACCGCATTATAAGGTCACCCTGAAGAACCCAAAATATGCGAAGCCCTCAAATGGAAAGGTAAGAACTGTATGTTCACTTTGCGATGATAATACTGATGAAAACCAGGAGTACGACGCTTTCCGAGGCTTCCGCAGTCACCACATCCACATGTCTATCGCCATTGCTGCTCCTCACGACCGGGAATGGTCTGTTGCTAACTTGGAGCCATCCAAGACCTACAACAGCGTTCATCTTTCCCCTCGCTTCTTCACCCATTTCTACAGCTGGTGGTCCATGTTCTCTGGGGCCATGTCCTTGCCGGTACGTCAAGGTAAGCTATGGCCTGGAGTAGAGAAGTCTAGCAAGAAGTTTGGGCGACATCTTGCGACCATCAAGTACAACCTGTTGTTGTCACCGCTCTACATGAGTCACATATACAAGCACAAAGACATGGAGGACTATGGCGCAGGAGTGGTTTCTGCCACTGGGCTTAAAGCACGTTTGGACAGCTTCATGTTCGACCTGCATCAGCGACGAGAAGAATTCCGGACCTTGGTCCAAGCACCGGAAGGTCAACAGAATAGTCGACAAAACCAGACCACTGGCATGCGAATAAACCAAGTCCAACTCGACTTCATCCGAACAGACATCCGCGCAGTGTCTGCAAGCATAACTGGAACTGGATCGGAAGATGTTGACAACTTGACCGCAGACGAGTTCAACAGCTACAACCAAGAGTACCTTACAGCCGACCTTTCCAAATTCAACATACCCGATAACGATCTGGGATGGGTAGATATGGACGACTTCATCGAACTTGGTTGGATCTTGCCTTCACGTCGACATCCCGAAATACAGATTCTCCCCCTTGCTTTCGCACCGCGGTTTACATACTTCCGCCAGACTGATCACAACAACAACATTTCTGGCGATGAGCACCGAACAAGTGCGTTTGGAAATGAGCCTACGCATCATTGCGTTATGTCAGCACGTAACGATCCTCGGCGAGTGCAGTTTTACTTGATTGAACAACGAATCGAGCGCGTGAAAGAACAGATTGCATACAATCAACGCGCTGTCAATGATCAAGAGCTGAGACTTATACGTGTGACGTCAGATGAGCAGCAGGAGACACAGCAACGTCTAGAGACGCTAAGGAACTACACGCAGTTCCTCCAACGGAAACTCGAGTTTCTGTCCACAATGCACGCCAGCTTGTTAGAGCGGTTGGGTACGGCGTCTTCAGACAGTAAGGTCCCTAAGCCGGAGGCTGATGAGGAAGATGAATATTTCGAGGCAGATGAGGATCAGGAGGTGTCAGACGCAGACAGCAAACATCCAGCCGCTCCTCCTAACCCCATCAATGACACAGCGAATGACTTCAACAATCGTTTCATTATTCACAACATCCATTTGAAATGGAGCAACTCACTGAGGAACATCATCCTTCGTTACATCCATCAGGTTAGCCAGCGTCGCGGTTTTGTCTACTACATGTCTCGAAGGGCTGTCAAGTTCATTCTGGACGTTGTCGAAGAACAAGAAAAGAAACGAGGGCCGTCACATAATTCGACTCGTGAGACTCCTCTGACAGCCGACAGCGAGGCTGGGCTGAGCATTGATGAGGTTATTGAACAGTTGTTGCACGATGGCAAGAAATTTGTTAATGCTGATGAGGAAGACGCGAAGAGTAACACTCCCTCTGGACCTGGGGTGGCGCCTGATGGTGTGCAGGCAAATGCCTCGAAAACAGACGAGGATGTTGCAGATGATTACATATCTCAAAACTCGTATCTTGTCCGTCTCATCGCACCTCAGATACAACTGCAGAGTGAAAAGGACACCAAATCCGCGGTGCTCGTTACCGCAAAGGGCATCCAACTTAAGGTGCTTTCAATCATGGACAAGAATCGGGTAATGGATGAGGTTTCGGGTCTAGTGCAGCGAAGATTTATCACGGCCATGGACAGTCTGCAGATCTTTGTCACGAACTCGAAGACCTTCAGCAGTGCGGACGACATCCACATGTATTCTGGAAGCAGCTACGGATCGCCTGCTGGCTCAGCATGGCCCCCTTGGGTACCTTTTGAGGTCATGTTCGAATTCCATACAAATCCGTTCGGATTCCAGCGAGTTGTGCAGCGTACATCAGCCAGCATGCGATATGACAAGTACAACGCCCTGCGTCTGAAGTACAACGATGATGTTTCGGCAGCTGACTCTGAGTCGTCTACCGATCACACGGAAAGCAGGATCGATCATTTGTGGGTAGACTTTCCACATGTCCGAGCTATGTGCGATTCTAGACAATACTACGCTATGTATGTCATCGTACTTGATCTATTACTTTACCATGAGCCACTCGAGAAGACGCGCAACGAGCGACTCGAAAAGATCATGCTAGCATCCGATTTCACCGATCTTGCTGGGGCACCGAAACTCGTCATGGGCCTCCAGGAGCGTATCCAGCAACTCGAAGAGATCAAGACTGTCTTCCAGATCAACGAGAAGTACCTGGACAAGCAGGGATGGGAAGATCGTATTGAGGTGGAGAAGGACTTGGCTGTCTACGAGGATGAGCTGTTCTTCGTCATGAAAGCCATCACTACTGCACAGCGCAAGCAAGATGATCGTTCGCAGGCAAGCGAGTCGACGGGTCTACTGAGGATGTATGTCTCAGCGTCGGACATTGTATGGCACCTTCTACGCGAAGGCGCAGAGTCTTTGGCGGAGTTCCAGCTCAAGAATGTGGTGTTCGATCGAACTGACAACAACGACGGATCCAATGCAAACTCGATGGAGATTGAACAAGTCCGCGGTCTGAACCTGCTACCAAACGCACTGTATCCGGAGATGATCTCGCCGTTCTTGGAGAAAGATCAAACCCTTCCAGAAAACGCCAAATGTCTCAAATTGTACTTTGTGGCCCTCGAATCCATCGCAGGCATACCGGTTGTGGAACACTTTGAGGTAGAGCTCTACCCTCTCAAAGTCCAATTGGAGTACCAGATAGGCAAGAAGCTGCTTCAGTACGTCTTCCCAACCTACGGAGACAACAAAACGACTGCGACCTCGCCGTTCTTGCTTAAACACACTCTGCCGTCGGAAGACCAAGATGACGATGACGACCAGATTGCTTCCAGCAAATCCAGCAGCATGGGCGCATCGCTACCGACTGATGATAGCGCCGTAGAGGCTCTCAAGAAACGGCTTACTCCGACATTGCAACTGCCTGATCCATCGCAGAAGAACGATTCCAAGAAGAAAAGCCCACCGAAGAGACCAAGTGCACATTACTTCCGTTTCTTTCGCGATAACCCATCTCGCAGTGGAACTGAAATCCATCGGTCACTCCATCCAAGCTCAGCGCTCACTGTTCCCACGCTTGCCAGTAGTTCGTCTGTAGCATCCAGGCCAAGTTCTGTTCGATCAAGTACCAACTCAAGCCTGACATTGAACGACTCCGAACGCACTGGCAAACGTTTCGCACTCTATCGTACCGGTACTGGCATGACTGAGAGACGTGCGAACAAAAAGGAAGTAAGGAACGATGACCTCACAGAGATGATGAGTCGCGCGAGTGAGTTTATGACCATTGCCTACTTCAAAGTGCCGTCCATGGTCCTTTGCCTCTCGTACAAAGGCAAGGGTTCACGCAATTTTGAGGACGTCCACGATCTCGTTTTCCGGATGCCCACTATTGAGTATCGCAACAAGACTTGGTCGAACCTGGACCTCGTTACACAACTCAAGAAAGACGTCCTCCGAGCACTCCTTTCGCATGCGGGTACCATTGTTGGTAACAAGATCTCGCACCACCGTCCTTCAGCCAAGGCGCAATCGCGACTCCGGCAGATTGCAAACAGCAGCACGTTGCTCAATACATCACCTGATTTGTCAGGTACAGAATCCAACTCCATGCGCGATCATTCGCCCGGCGGGGGATCTGATGTCTCCGGCGAAATCCAAACAGGCCGTCGATCGTTTGCTTCTGGTCGCCAAGGCAGCACGATCAGCGCCGTCTCGGAAGAAGGCTCGTCGTACTACTCATCCAAGCCCCCATCAACATCTAATCAGGCGCGCTCGACGCATGGTTCGATCATGGGTGGCCTCTCGAGCCATCATGCTGCAGCTGTCGACGTGGAAGATGGCAGGGCTTTTGCAGACGAGCTGTCTAGAGTGGACAATACGGAGCCTGTACACGCGAATCTCATTCACAGCCTGAGCAGACATATTGCAGGTGTAAGTGCGCCTTTTGCAGGCCATATGCGAGCTCGAGCGAATAGCGGCGCGCCGAGCACCAAGGCGGCGAGTGTAGCGACAGGTCTGAGCAATTACAAGGAGAAAGATGACATGAGCGCGGGGCCTGATGATGAGGCGAGTGTTACTGCGGCGCCTAGTGTTGGAGGTGACGGGCCAAAAACCAAAAAGGCAAAGGCCTTGGGCTTGAAGTTACTTGGAAGAAGTGGGTAGATCGCCCCTCTAGAACATCACCAGTACGCACAGGACTTGTTCTAGACGTGTTCTACGCATGAAACATCTTTTCGTTCACTACCCCTTCCTACAATATTGTTTCAATTCGGGTTCGGCGCTCAAGCGGCTGGTGGGAGTCACTAGGAAGACGTACTTAGATGGCCGTGGTAGGTGGCGTATATACAGTCTTTTGTTTCTTTCTTTCTTTTCCCCAATTTTCTTTCTTTTCTCTTTTTCCTCTGTCTCTATTCTCTTTGTACATAGTTTAATTCGAACTATTGGGCGTCATTGGGAGGATTGGATCAAACGCATAAGCGTACGCGAGCGTGAGGGAAAGGAGGAGGAGTTGTGGTTTCCTCTTTTATGTGGAAAAGTCAGGGAATCCATTCATATAGAAGGTTTATACATAAAATTCAAAATCAATACTAACAGTTCCATCTGGCACGTTTCAACGTTTAAGAAGATGGTATATCCTGCACTACTTCAATGCTTCCGCCTCACTATTACTACACACACACACACTACGTTTTCTTCCCGTCGTGCTGGTTCTCTTTCTCCTTTTTCTCCTTC
>JAODYC010000006.1:104580-127774 GCA_026262405.1 Curvularia hawaiiensis
TCTCCTTCTCCTTCTCCTTATGCAACTCTGGATTCAGCGGTTGTTTTGGGTCGTAGCCAACTCTTTTCACGATTCCAAGACCTTTTGTCCTGCCTTCGCGGAAGAGGATACGATCACCTACCGTGAGATACTCTGGACGCTGGACAAAGCGGAATGCGACCTGAGCGCGGTCGCCAGTTCGGATGTACTGGCGATCGATATCGATGATGGCGCAAGTTTGGGACACGGGACCCACATGCAGCATGGCTTGGTACTTTGTCTTGATGGTGGTTGCGTGGGATAGAATCAAGACCTCGGCGACGAACTCGCGGTAGACCTTGGGATTTGGGATGATGCCGGTTGTTGGGTCAGGCTTGTCGGGTTTGTGTAGGACAACCATGCCTTTACGTACGTCCTTTCGCCGGACGTTTCGCAGTGCAAGACTGGCGGATTGACCAGCAGAACACCCAGGCACTTGTATCCGCTTGCGCTCAATAGATCGTACTTTTGTTGTTTGGAACTGACCCAAGCTGTCTGGGCCAATCAGGACGGTGTCACCCGTGTGTATGACACCAGACTTGACAACACCTGACACCACGGTGCCGACAAAGGGTACCGAGAATGTATCGTTGACATGGAACTCCAATGCTGCAGAGCTGTCGTAATTGCCGTGGTGCGGGAGTGCATTGAGGAACATGCGAACCAGGTCGAGGTTGTGACCAGTGACGTTGGACACTTGGAAGATGGGACATATTCGGCTCGACACAAACTGTGTTGCAGTGTTTATGCACTCTTCTCTATTCTTGACAAAGATTGGTATCTTGTGCGCACCAGGCGATTTAAGAATCTTGGTCAGCTGGGTAATGGTCTGCTCGAGAATCTGGGGCGGGCAAATGTCGATTTTGGTGATGACTACCATGACCGGGACTTTCATTGCGAGTGCGATGCCCAAATGCTCCCTGTGTTGATTAGCAGGAGAGACAATATTATAGAGTGCACAAATCGAACGTACTTGCTCATGCCAATAAGGCCATTGTTTGCTGCAATCATCAGTAGACAGTAGTTGGGCTCGCTAGATAGTAGGCCAAACACAGTGGTGCGCAGGTACCGCTCATGTCCCGCGAGGTCAGAGAAGCTGATGACTTTCGCCTATAGAAGTCAGAATTGATATAAAGATAGTAGCTGGCATAGCTTACCGATCGCCGCCCAATCTCCTCCCACGTAAGCTTCCGGCCAGGGACGTTAGAGACGACCACCTCGCTCTTGCTATCGAAGCCCATTATCTCCATGCCAACGGAGCTCGTTCGCCCACTTTCAATCTCGTGTTTGTGGCGGAATAAGTTGACACGCGCCTTTCCACGGCCATCATCGAGGCCGCCCTTGACCAAGACACCTAGCATTGTGCTCTTGCCCGCGTCAACTGCATGGGGTCAGCTTTGTACTTTTTGACCGAGTTCAACACGACTCACCGTTGCCCACGACTGCTATCCTGGTTTCGATTACATCGTCGACACTCTCCGGCCGTCTGCGCAATATCATCTTCCCACTGCAGCCTGTATCTTTTGCATCGCGCGGGCCGACCTCAATGTCACCACCAACGTTTCTTGTCATGAGCATCTTGTAGTCGGCCTTGATCAGCTCACACACGGCGTCTATCCTCTGCAAAGCAAACTCCCACACATCCTTTGTAAAGCCCATGGAGTCGCCGGTATCCTCCAATCCAACGTCAAAGAGAACCTCGCCGTGGCCTTCGGCGAGGCGGTCCTTGATGTGCTCAGCGAGGGCGGCGACATTCTCCTCCGCAGGGTCTGAGAGAAGTGTCTTGAGACGAATGTGTGACTTGTTGTCGTCGGAGAGGCCCAATTCATCCAGAACGCTCAGCTCGTCGTGGTCTTCAAGGACGGCGGGGGATTGGCCTGGAGGTCGGCGCAACGCTTGTTGCTTCTCTACGTAGTCGGCGAATTCGCTCAAGGCCTGGGATTACAAGTCAGAAGAGAAATGCAGGTCGCTGAGTGGCGACATACAGACTCGCCTTTGCGCCGCTCAGCTGGACTCTGTTTGGGCTCGTGTCGTGATGCCATAGTTTATGGGATGGAAGGGTGGACGATGAGATGAAATCAGTACGTCAGCGCAGGGCCCGCCGTATTGACAAGACGATTGGTATTCGGGATATTCGAGCGGTATGTGAAAGTTCCATGAGTTGTCTTGCCGGGAGCATTGAAGGGTGGCGTGTGCTGGATGACGCTGGACAGTGGATGATGCTAATGGAAATCCGGGGTCGGGCGGCCACTTAAGCTACCTCCCTCCCTATCGATAGACATGACGCCGACACTTGACCTGACTCACCCCTCCGACACACAGCGCCACTCGCAAGGCTGCCGCGCCCAGTTTCTTCATCTCACAGTCATCTTGAGTGGAGATACGCCCCTAATCCGTGCATCCTACTTGCGCACCGTACCCTGACCGGTGCCAAGAAGGGCGCAAACACGAACACGACACGATATTCACCGCTGGCAGCCAGCTGAGGCAGAAACACGAGGTTATCACAGGCACAATGCTGATGAAGAAGATTCATGAATTATTCTGCGTCATGTGACTTGTTCATACACCTCATCGTACAATTCCATTCCTCACGAAGCTGCGGCGGTGGTGGCGGCGACACCACGTTCGCTGCAGTACTTGGCCACCTCCTTCCGCAATGTCTCGCGCTGGTTGTTGGCGACCTCCATGATATCACTGACGCCATTGACCGTCTTGCAATACTCGAATGTGTCGGCCATCTGCATAAGCACCGCTGTGAGCTGGTTTGGCAGCCACTGTCACCAGTTAGCGGAGCGTTCAGACAGAAGCAGGGCCAAAAACTCACTGTTACAATTGGACTGCCGCCAGTTGCGGTAGGGTGTGATGTGTGCTTGAGAATATACTCGCGCGTGAAGCACCAGTGCCGCCACCGGAAATCACGGACCTGGTCAAGAGCTTGGAGATAAAGCGCTGCGGAGATGGAGTCGCCCTTGGCGAACTCGCGCACACCGGCTTGTTCAGCCGAGTCGCGTACTGCCTCGAGGAACTCACGGTGGTTGCCAGGTCGGTACTGGCGGAAGTCTTTGAGAATGTCTGTGAGAGGCGTCTCGGGCATCTGCACTTGTAGCAGATTATCACACATAGGAATCATGCTATCGTTGGCTCCAGACTCGCCACGGAATGACATTGGCTCTTCGCTCACACCCTCGTAAATGACACCATTGGGGAACATGGACTGTGACGTGATGCCGAAGATGAATGTGCGGAAGTTTGTGTACCCTTGGGGCTTGCTGCGATTCCACATGGCTGTTGCTGTTAGTGGTAGACAGCCCAGCTAGAACGTCTCACTTACTGTTCATAACTGCGTTGACTTTGCTCAACCCACCGACAAGTGTCCGTAGGCCATCATTGAAAGCCTCTCGATCACGCGCCATGCAGCTTTCAATCATGTCTGCAGCACCCTTCACGAGGGCACCAGACTCCTTTACCATGGCAATGTGGACGAGGACGAAGCCAGCCTCTGACGATGTAGGGTCCAGACCATGCTCGAAAGCACGAATCAACCTGAGGTTGTCGTACTCGAGACCACGGGAAGGATCTTCAAGGCGGTAGTTGAAAAGAGCATAGGAGCCTGCGTATTCCATGAATGGTTTGAAACCAGCACTACGCACACGCTTGTGTTAGCTATACAAGGTAGTTCAAGCTAACAAAGTAACTTACATTTCAGCTACCTTAACAATAGGTAGTGCAATGCACCTTGGCAGCGATTGGCGACCCAGGCCATACGCCTCACCCTTGACATGCCTCTCGTGGCAAGGTTCAAACAGGTAAGCCGAAGCCAAGAAGGAGTAGTCCCGGTACAGCGCGTTCATTACAACAAGATCATGACTGTACTTCTCTACCTCGGGAGTGAGGTCAGGAAGTTCCTTGAGTAGGGTGTCACCAAAGGTGAAGTTGGCGAGAAGGCCCGGCTCCCCTGACAGTGTCTTGATGGGCATACGCTGCAGGAGAGACTCGAGAGGTGCAAACTCCTTTGGAAGCTCAACGATGGGCTCTTGGCGAGGGAGGAAGCCTCGTGTGGTAGACACCATGAAGGCAGGAAGGGAGTGGTCATCAGGACGAGTGTCCTTCAGGACAGGAAAGTCAAAGGTAGAAGACATGACTGGATAGGACAAGGAAGAAGAGAGTCAAAAGATGATTGGATTCAACCAAAAGAGAATCCGAACTGAATGCCAGTTGTTGGTGTTGGTATGGAACAGAAACACCTCAAAAGGCGGGCTCAACGCACGCTTATATCTCGTGGCCGGAATCAAAACCGGCCACGGAAAGGTACCGGCCTCACCAAGATAAGATGTACGTAATGGCTGGATCACTTGTCTTTATCTGCAGAGTTTGACCCGGAGACATCCTTTGGTGCCCGACTAAGATTCCCTACGTCCCCCAGCGTTCCCAGATCGAGTTGCGATGGTCAACTCGTCGCCGCCAAGACTGAAGATGGTGGACGGTGAGGGATGAGGTGGCACGACGAGGGCGTCAAATATAGGTTTTCCAGACAATAGAGTTATTCTTCTTCATTCAAATCGTCTTTTGGAGAGAAAAATGATATATTGGGCTGAGGGTTGCGATAGATGATGCAGTGTTGTATCTATCCATACTCGACGACAAGGCCATGGACGGCAGATGATTCATTTAGAATAACAAAATTATTATCCGATCAATGCACTGTTTCCACAAATATGCGTACTTGGTCTTGCAAATATCAAAAGGAACAGCAGCATTCTACTGCATCTCAATTCGTCACTGTCAAAGGTAACGCAAAATCAACGAGACTTGTCTTTGTACCATCACGATTCCAGGCTTCGGTCCGACTTTCAATATCAACACGCCGCAAAGATTCAACCGAGAAAGATCCAAGACATCGTTCTAATCGCGGGGAAAATAATCACAGGGCTCAGATTTACTTTTTGTTGGTGCGTTGAAAGTCACCTGGCACCCTAGCACAGCGAAAGAACACAAACTTAACGCATCACCCATTCAGAGGCCAATTACACCATAGGCGCCAGCGGCTCTCGGCTGTGGAGCCAGCCAAAATAGCGCCGAAGAGACCCCGCAAGGCGCGCCCAACTTCCGGCCTTTAGTACCATGGAATTCCGGCCTCGTATTTCTCTTGGTCACCGCCAATGGGGTCTATGCTAAACTGGTACGCTTGACTGAGTTGGTCTGAACGGTAGAAAAGGTACTAGCGGATGGCTACTTTGGGAATGCTCTCTTGTAGGTAGTATTCTGGAAAGAACATGCCGTTTCGAGATTGCTAGCAGATAATTCGCGTAGATCCGAGTAGGCTAGAGGCAGAGACGTCCTTCGTCTCGAAATATGGTATAGGTCTCGAGGAGAGAGTCGGATGGCAGTCATGCTTCGATTGGGTAATTCACAACAGGTAATTGGCGAGAACACGTCCAAGCAGCAACAAGCGATTACACATCAAAACCTCTTATGCGATTCATGACCGCCACTTGTGGCAGCTCACCTACCGATCATCTCGTCGACGTATAGTAGATTGCCGCTTGTAAGCGAACCCCGCGCCTTTGTTCCCACTGTCCCGTGATCATGAGACATCACCTGTCCATTCCATAGTTAAACACACTAGGTACAGCCAATCAGCAGCGCCCAATAAATCCAAGCTATGACTACTACAAGCGACGCTCCATCGACACTCTACCCCAAGATTACATCGCACATATCCGAAGTCGTCGAAAAGCTACTGGCCCTGCACCGCGACCCCGAAAGGCCAGAGTCTGAAGTTTCGATCGCACCCATCCCTATCATCGGAACGGTCAAGCTTCACGGTACCCATGGCGACATTCTCATCTACCATGATGACACAATCGTGTTCCAATCCCGCAACACAGTCGGGCTTTCCCCCTCAAAAGACAACCAAGGCTTTGCAGCCGCCATGTCCGATAGAACAGCCGCTCTTCTCCAACTCCGTGACTCGTGTCTATCCCGCTGGCGCGACCTCCATCCAGACCATCAGCTATGTCAAGCCCACCCCGTGATCCTCGCTGGCGAATGGATCGGCACCAAAATCCAAAAGGACGTCGCTATATCTCAACTCTCACGACGCTTCGTCATTGTATCACTGAGCATCAATGCAGAATGGCAAAGGGACCAGGACTACGCTGACATTGCAGCACCAAAGTATGATGTGTATAATATTTCTCAAGCAGGCATTCTCCACGCTACGCTCTACCCGCATGATGTCCAACGCACAGTTGCTGACGTGGAGCAGCTGGCCGAGCAAGTGGCTGCACAGTGCCCGTTCGCACGGCTATTTGGGATTGAGGGGGCGGGAGAAGGAATCGTCTGGAAACCATTTTCTAACTCTACCGCGTACCACATGTCTCCTGCGCTTTGGTTCAAGACGAAAGGCGGGAACTTCAAACAGACTTCTTACCAGGCGCCTCGGCAGCGGATCGAGAAGAAGGAGGTGGGTGGAAGAGAGGATGAAGAATCGAGGCGGAGAGAGGCGGAGACGGCAGCTCAGTTGTGGTGCGGGACACTGCGCTTAGAGCAGGGCTGGGATGTGCTGAGAGAAAAGGGGATCAAGAGGGATGCACAGGGGCTAGGAGCGTTCTTAACGTGGATACAGCAGGATATTCTGGTCGAGGAGAAGCGGAGCATCCAGCGTGCAGAGATGGATGGAGTCGTATTAAAGAAGGAGATTGCGAGAATCGCGAAGCCATGGTATAGAGCGAGGGTGAGAGATGACGTCGAGTAAGAGCAATGGAAATGTTGGAAATGCAAAAGAGATCTTGGTTACTAGTTCAATGCGTCTATAAAGATTAAGAATGGCGATATTAAAGAAGACCAGAAGAAGGAGAAAACACCAAAGAAACCCAACTTCCCCACACAACCGTACACGTCCTCACTCTTTCTTCGCTCTCTTGCAACTCCATTCATCTTACACAGTTCGTCTAGATAAGCGCAGCAGCAAACCCAACTGCTCCAGCAACCACAGCTCCAGCCGCAGGCATCACTGCAACCGCAGCACCCGTATACGTTGACATGGGCGGCATGCTTTCGGATGCCGTCGCTGCAGCACCACTAGAAGCACTCCTTGACATAGTCGTCGCGTTTGCACTTGCACTCGGCGTAGGAACTGCCAGGGGCGCCACCGTCTTCAGCAGCTCAGGCGTAGTCGTAAAAGTCATCAAATCACCGAAGAAGGCGAGAGATGCGCTGGGGAAAGGAAGGGTAGAAACAGGCGTGGCGCTGGGGAAGGCGGTGCGTTGGGAGGCGGCGGCCTCAGGCTGTATTGTGTCGCGGGAGAAGGGAACAAGGGGGTTGAGAACACTGAGAGAGCATTAGAGACTTTTTGCCTTTGTCAGAGGAGAAAAAGGGAGAGACCTACCTATCAATCACATGCGCCACACCATTGTACAAAATGGTGTTCACAAATGTGATCTTCGCGCCGTTGACGAATGCACTACCATCTGGCAATACGGTGAAAACCAGATCGGCGCCCGCCAAACTCTTGACCGTGACATTGCCCAGGCTAGGAGAGAAGATGACATTGTCAGGGATGATGTGGTGTTTGAGAACCGTCTGAAGGGTAGCCTGGTCGGCGGAGGCGAGGATGGACCCGATGTTTTCAAAGGCTTCGTTGGTGGGCACGAAGATGGTGAAGTCGGAGATGTTGAGGCCAGTTTGATCGGGTCCGTTGAGGCCAAAGTCGATATCCAGGGCAGCAGCTTGTAGTGCGCCGTTGAGAGCGGTGTATCCAGCGCGGTAGGTGAAAAGTTGGAGGGGGGCACCGAAGGAGAGGACAGTGTCGACTTTGTGGATGGTGATGCCCTCGCCGAGCTTGATGTCCTGATTGTGTTGTTAATGTCATCAGTCTTTACTTGGGATGTTTGACAGTGAACTCAAACAAGGGACTAGCTTACAGCTTCAGTGACAGTGGAAATGGTCTGTTCACCAGAGAGCACGCAGACATCCTCTCCATTCTTCACAAGCCCATTGTAGGCGCCGCCAGTGAAGTCTGAAAAGGGCTGGATGGCATTGACATAGGAACTGTTCAGGAGAGTCTGAGCAAACGTAGGGATCTCGGTGATGACTTCGGCGGGATACACGCCTTTGAAGACATGGTTGGCAAGAAGGGCTCCAACGGCCGCAGTGTCGTTTTTGAATTCAATGGCCGTGCCCTCAGGAATATCGCGGGGCACAGCAGCAAAAGCGTCGTTGGTGGGCGCGAAGATGGTGATGTTGGAAGAGGCGGAGAGGGTTTCTGCAAGACCATCCACCAGACCCACTAGTTCGAGAAGCGTGCTGAGATCTGGTTGGGAAGATAGTAGAGCACCAAGGTCGCCTTGTGCAAGAGTGCTACCGGCCATGAGGCCAAAAGCCCAGATGTGAGATAGATGCATCGTTAGAATGATACGGTGATAGTCGTAACGGTCAGAGGTGGAGAAGAAAGAGAATTGCTTCTTGGTTGTGAGAGGAGAGAAGGCTTGTTGTTTGGTGCTGTCGATGTTTTCTGTTCCCGTCGACGATGGTGCTCTTCCCTTTATACACATCATCCACTTACCACCCACTACTCAAGATTCCTGTATGAAATCCTACTACCACCCACTAACTCAGGCATCCCTTCGCGCTGAAACAATGACATCTTTGACTCTGTAGCCGAGACGTAGTTGTTCACATACTTCGTAGGAACGTCTATGATCAAGGCGCAGCACCTTGATCGGAGCAGGGTTTGCGGCTAGTTGTGGAAGATCCTGAGGTCTAGTTGCATCTTTCTGAGGCTTCCCACTATACTAAGATGCAGGTCGAGGCAGAATGTACATGGCTGTAGCGATCCCACTGTACGAGAGAACGAGTGATTGGGTGAAACATATCTGCCAAGCCGCTTCACTAGCATGCAGCATGCACCGGTAAGAATGTCCTGTTCCCCTGCACTTGGGCACGGCGAAAAATTGCCAGGAAAGCCGTTTTTATGCCGAGGCTAGAATAACCTACATGATGCATGCACGTTTCAATGTACTATGGGATCTTGTCTCGTGAGTCTTTGAGGCAGTGTATGGTGATTGCGATGATAAGGACGATGACGATGGCTACAAGCTCGAGTTAACAAAGCGATCAGTCTTCCCAATAGTAAAGGATCGTAGTCTGTAAAGCGAATTATGTGACGGTATAGTGAGTAGGTTTAGAGCGAGGGGCGGCTGTGCCGCTCTATCTCAGGGCAGTATGTTTGAACAGCAAAGTCCATGTCTCTACCAAATCCAACTCTTACAGTACGCAGACGTCCGAAATCACGATGCGTTTCAAAAAGGTCGATTAGGCATTGTTGCAGGCTGCTGCTGAGAGTGACGTACAGGCCTAACATGTGAGAACCTGTTTGGCTCCCACAAATGGCGTTTTAGTGACTTTTTTGCGCTGCAGCGAGCTAAGCCAGGTTAAGCTATAGCTCTTCCACGCGATGTCGAATAAGTACTCTCACTCGTCAGCTCCGGTCACAGCCCGCAGACAGAGTAAGCGCTAGACAGGGCTTCTATCTTTAGCAGAAGCTCCAGCGGACTACAGCTGCACATACTACGTCGTATGTAGTTGCGCTCCAGTTATGCCAACTGAATTGAACCAAAGGGTGACGAAAAAAAGAAGCTCTATCCAGTCGAATTGTACTCCAAATACTACTTTTTGCTTGACTGATCTGAACTGACCTGAACTGGCAACCAAACAAGCCTTAGAGATCTGACCATGTTTGTGTTTGAACCGCATCCCAATCGGTGTGTATACTCCCGAACCGCACCAATTAAACCACGGCCCACCCGGTCAAAATTTACCGACTTGCTCAACAAGTAATGTGCAGAAAACACGATATAAGGTATTGTAGTCTATTATGAAGTGACAATGCTTGCCTCATATCTACGCAAGATGGCTTTGTAGTCATTGTACCATTCCTCCAGCCATCCGGTTGCGTCAAACATGCGCGTCGTGTAGCAGCTCAATGTGGGGTCCAGAACCTTCATGGACGCCACCAGATTGCGCAGTTTCAGCCCATACTCCTCGACTCGAAAGCAATCCTTTGGCAAACACTGACCATATGTGTTCTCCGGGCCGTTGGTCGCTACCAGAGCCGTGACAAGGACAAAAAGAGCATGTAGGATGGCTGGGGCAAAGCAAAACGAAGGCAAACCCAGTACCACGGCAGGATCCATCTCCACAGCCGCCTCTATAGCGCCATGGCAGTTCTCTACCAGCTTGTGCAGCGCCTCTTTGAGTGGCGAGATGATCATGGCTGGCTTTGGGAAGTCCTTGACTGGAATGCGCCCAGGGATGTATGGTGATGCGAACAATGATTTGTTTGTGGGAGTGTGTAGTACAAGCTCATACAGGTGTATTAGGGATACGTGCCACCATACTCTGAGCGTCTTGGACAGGGCGAGGGCTGGCGGAATCTGAGCTGCCCAGGCGTCGAGCTTAAGTTTGAGCGACTCAATTACAGCATAGACATTGTAGTCGTTGCCATCCACAAAGGTAGCTATCTGGCAAAGACACAAGTGGTTGGAGATATCCTGGTCCAATCGAACGATGCGGGCAATCTGACAAAACAACAGATCTGATGCGTCCCCGTTGCTCTCCAGATACCCGACGCACTCGTCCAGGTAAGTATCCCATGGAACGGGACTGGGCCGACGGGTGCTCATGGACGAAGTGGATGTTGCAATATAACAAGCTAGCCAGGTACGACGTGCCTCGAGTGATCCCGTGTTCTGGAGTCTGCAAAAGTAGGCCGGGGGAGTGGGTTGCAGCGAAACTCCCCCAATCCCAAGGTCGATGGCCATGTCGGAGGCTATTTGGAGAATCTGGTAGCAGCTTCCTTGTTGTCCATTTCGTGTACCCTTGGTATAGAAAGAGGCCAGGAGTAGAGCTTGCACAAGTTCAAGGGATCGCTGGCCTCGTCCAATGACGTCGTCGCCCAACATACGCATCGTCTCTCGAACGAGTTCATCGTGCAGGTCTGCGTCAATGCTCTGGGCCTGTTGAGTGATGGTGAAGACAAATGCAGCTAACAGCAGAATGGGGGATTTTGCACGGTGATAGTCGAGGTTCGGGGTCAGCCGGACGGCCGGCCAGGCTGTTTCGATTTGGAGCACATAGTGATGGAGCAGTTGTTGCTGCTTGAAGCGCGGAATACGTGCATCCAAAAAAGACAAAATGGCGTCGGGATGGCTGTCCGCTAGGCTAGCGGGCGACTGACTTAGCGTCGACAGACTATCACCTGGAGAGCCGCTCAGAGGAGTGTAGACATTCTGATTGGACTGGTTCTGCAGTGCGTTCTGAAGCTCCTGGACCTGGGCCTCAAGCTCACTGATGCGGTCGCGTTGTAAGCGTGGGGCAGCCGGTACACAGTCGAGGTTGTTGCGATGGCAGCGCTCACAAACGCCAGGCTGAGGGGAGGTGGTCACGTCGCATTTGATCTTGAGACGGTGACATTCTTCACAGGCGCGATAGCGTTTCTTCATGGTGCTGCCAAAGGCCCGCGGTGTCTGGTTTCACTTTGGAGTGGTTCAAAGTCTATGACAACTTGATTTTGAGAAGCGTTAGGCAGACACGCCTAGAAACATGTGGCGGTGCGTGTGGCGGCGTTGGCTCAGACAGTCACGTGGCTGCCTCCTCTCCCGTGACTCGGTAGCTCTGCTTTCCATCCCATCTCACCAAAACACGATCGATCCCAGACGGCCCTTGCCATCCCCATCCGACATTAGCCCACGCGTACATTGATATCCAACCGCTATCGTGCTGCCGAAATGTAATCTCGCCAGCGACCATACAGGATCCAATGCTGACCCCGAACCCCGTCACGATTCCCTGCATGTTCACTCATGCGCATATTGTATGGCAAGGCGACCCAAAATGCGAGCTCTGAATGACGCGATACCTGATAGAGCGACAGAATGCGAGCCACAACTTCTATCACGGCCCGGGGACTCAACGTGGGGTGATCTCCATAAAATCCTCCATCGCAACACTGTATAAAATCTTTCCAAGACGCGACTCAGTTTCAATTTGCTCGTGGATCCTCTGCAGCTCCTGTACTGATGGAGAATTAATACACAGGAAAAGTAAGCGACACCCTACCTCTCCTACTAAGCTCCACCCCCGCGATCCCAGTCGGAGCTTGTTCCGAACAAGCAACGCTGCAAAACAGCCCCGCCGCTCACCCGGCGAACCACTTTACGAGCACGCTGTGGTCCCAGCCAAGTCCAAACCCCTACGGAGCATGGGTTAGTCGCATCCAAGCCTGGGCTGACGCAAAGCAGTCTGCCATGTCATACGACTCTAACCGCCTTGTCTTATTCCACTTGTACCTCTGTGTATTCTGAACGCGACATCCGGCACACCCGCCGCAATGAAGCTCAAGGCCTCGCTCCGTGTCCACATACCAGGGATACGCTGGAGCCCGCACGACATCGACTCCGAAGAGCCGTCGTCTTCGTCCAAGCCAAAGACACGGCTTCCTTTTTTACTAAAGTCATCTGCACCCGATCCAGCAGTGCGTCTGCGCCCGCGCAAATCCACGCTGAGCTTGACATCGGAGCCCAATGTCGAGATCGATGCCCGTACGCAGGCACAGGGCCAATCGCTGTTCTTCGCACGACTGCCAATTGAGCTGCGGCGCATGGTGTACGAGTATGTCATAGGCGAGGAGGTGATACACCTGACTCTGAGTCAGAAGAAGAGGTTCCGGCATTCCATCTGCTACAGCGAAGAAGAGGACCACCCCAGAAGAGGGAAGCAGTGTGCATGCAGAGTTCTCGTTGGGGGCAAAAAGGGCGCAAGACTAGATGGCGGCATTGTGGCTATGGCTAGGACTTGCCGGCGCATGTACGTGTTTCTCATCTATCATATCCTTTCGAAGGAAAACGAAAAGACTCATGACGACCCAGGTACTCGGAAGCGATCCCGCATCTCTACCGTGCGCACACCTTCTCCCTCCTACATATCACGCATCTACTCTATCTCCCCTTATCCGTTCCGCAGATGCGCCTCAACGCTATCCGCACGCTCCATCTCCGCTGGGCCATCCGCGCACTCCCTTACCTACGGCGTGGCCCCTCAAGCCGCGTTGCATACCACGAGGATACGGAAAACTGGGAGAAAGGGTGGTCCATTATAGCCGGAATGCAGGGCTTGCGGGAACTCTACGTCGTGCTAATTGATCCGAGCCCTCAGCAATTATGGGAGAGGAATTGGCTGCAGCTTGAGGACATGTTGTTGGAGAGCGTGAGGGGTGTCACGAGACCAAGAGATGCTGTGGTTGTGATGCCATATCAGAGTTGCGGTATCGACTGGGATATGGGACACGGGTGCGTGAGGCTGACTAGGCCGGAGGCTGGGCATGTTTCTGATGAGGAGGAATCATAGTCTCTTCAAGAACTGTAATCTGACAGCGCGTGCTATGGGCTGGGCCCTAGCAGGAGCTTTACTTTTTCCTAATTACTTCGAAACCATCAGAGTGTTGAGCAGGCCTTAAGACTGCGTAGAAGAGTGCAACAGTCTGCAACATACCAGCCAGCCAAAGGTACCAAATCTTCAATGCTTGGTTCAAGAACATCTTAAATTCTCGTGCCCCAGCATCTAGGTCTGGAAGAATTTTTAAGATCATGAGAGTAAAATTCAGGTCACCAGACTAAGCGTCCAACAAAAACATAACCATCTGCATACATCTAGTCGCCCAAATGGCGTCATGATGGAGACAACAGATTCTAAAGTTGGTACAAGCCAGAGAACTATAAGGTCACCTAGGTTAGTTAAATTTGACCAAAGTAGAAAAGAACATCAAAAAGGTAGAAACTTACAAGCATTCGTTTTCCCAAACAAGCATATCTTAAGCACACCACAAAACCACCTTCTTCTTTGCTTCAAAAGGTCCATATGTGACCAGTTACTCTATTCTCGTGCAACACTAGGTACAAAACCTCCCCCTATTCCATAGTCTTACCACGCCTGGTTAGCAAACTAAGAATCTTCAGCGAGACAACATGCGTCCTAAGTGACTCTATTCTCTAGTCCCCCACTAGTAGGTAAAACCCGTGGCATCCCCACAAAGGCACATGGATAAGCCTGTACACTATGATGACAATGCATAAAATGACCGTAGCTACCCGGAACTTCCTATAACAGGTTGTCGAGCTTGGCACAACAACATCAATTGTAAAGACACTTACTGCAATGACCTAAGGATGATCGCGTCACAAGACCAAGCTAATAGTGGTAATTTATATAAAGATATCGATCTTATAAGCTCCTGTGAGGATCTCAGGTATGAATTTATAATGGTGCATAGTTATGGAGGTTTTAGCTGTTATAAAGTGCAGTCGAGCTAGGCTGTTTATACTTCAGTAGGGTTTTGGTGACATCTAAGACACTTCCGTCCGAAAGGCTTTGAAGAAAGACGCTCCGATGATATCAATCGAGCATATTGCGAGCACATGGCGTTTGAAAGTAATAGATCGAAGAAGGATTGGAACAGATCGAATAAGCACCATAACGAATCGAAGGAAAACTACATATCTAGTAAAAACTATAACCTATCGAATAAGAACCATGACAGATTAAACAAAGACTGCGATACATCGAACGACGACCGATGGATCAACCATGGACTGTGATATACAGGCGTGTTTGAAAAGTCCCATTTGCTAAGGATAATTTAGTCAAAGTCTAGCCGCCTTGCCTAAGGTCTATCTCTACTCTTAACGTATTTATTGCTATCTTGTAGCTTGACTGATTCTGGGATATATACAAGATTTCACTTAATCTAGGCTGAGTCTTAAGATACACAATACACCCACTGAAGAGGAGTGACGGAACAAGTAGCGACTTTGCCTGCGAAGGCTAGTGGAATGTTTTCTGGCCTACGATATGCATGCATGCAATGAACGTAAAAAGGGACGGCAGTCTGACATAGCAAACTCAATCAGTCATCAATATTCATTCAACTACATTATCGTTATCATCACATTGTTTTACTTTTTTTCCCTTTCTTCTCTATGCTCGCTCACAAACCAAAGCAATTAGCATAATATGTAACCGTCGCCGGCCAGTCCGAAAACATGCCCAAGATACCCACATCCTGGGCGAGTACGTGCAGTACCTCGTACATATCTCCATCCTTGTTGTTCGCATCAGCAACATACTGGTAGTAGTAGCCCCCGCCACCAATCTGCAGCCATCCAGAGCGCTCAAAAGACCATGCGACCATGTCGAGGCCATGCTCCTGGCACGCCAGGGCGTACTCGGACGGTACAATCTTGCCTGCGTCGTCGAGCTTGGTGAGGGCAAACATGGCGGGCGCCATGATCTTGACGCCACGAGCAGCCAGGTCGGGGATGCTGGCTGTGGCGTTGGCGTAGCCTGCTGGTGTGTCGACACGCTCGTCGAGGTAGACGGCTTGCACGCCGAACTCGGGCTCGTTGTCAATCCAGTAGAAGACATCGTCAGTTAGGAAGGACTGGAGCCACACGCGGCTAGGGTCGATCTTGTACTCGCGGAACTTGTCGACTAGATCCTGTGCATACTGCTCTTGGGTGTAGCCATCAAAGGGCATCTTGACCTCGGGTGTCTTGAGTTCGGGCGTGAACTTGAGACCCCAGCTGTCGACCAGAGGAATGTACTCATCGACCGTCATAAGCTTGGGGCACGCTTGAGCATATAGGTCGGTGCGGAAGTAGGGGGTTCCGTCCATATATTGCTCAACGGTTGTAGCGTTGGGGTTGAAGCTGTCCATCTTTCCGCAGAGGGTGCTAAACTCCTCGAGAGTAATGTCCGAGGTGCAGCATTTGGCCGACGCAGCAGTACCGTTGGCAGCTGGAGAAAAGGGCTTGGTACACTTTTCGGCGAGCGTGGTGTTAAGGATGTTGGTTGTCGTGTGCAAGTCGCACTGGGCGTGCCGGCAGACAAGCTGCTTGTCCTTGGTGAAGGCGACGTCGCACTCAATGAGGCCAGCACCCATGCGATGTGCGGCTTTGTAGCTCTGAAGCGTGTGCTCAGGGAACTGCAGAGGAGCTCCACGATGCGCAAAGACAAAGTCTGAGGTCTCAAACTCTTGTTCCGAGCAGCTCTCTAGCTTTTCCTTCAATGGCCCGTCGTCCATGTTGTCGACCAGGTAATATGGCCGAGGTCCAACCTGAACATTGAACTTCTTTCCGTGGCCATGGCCGTGGCGTTCTTCCGTGCGAGGTACAACGGCGGGCACAGCGGCAGCGGACGCGAGTCCGAGGAGGACTGATGTTGCGATGAAAGAGCGCATCGTGAGCGAAGGTCAACCCAGATAAATATGGGAACCTGGGGAAAGAATGAACGGTTCCTGCAGGACAGGCATACCGACGGCTGTACTGCTTCTTATCTGCATTGGCAAAAGCAGGCCTGTACAATACCTCGGACGGCGCAAAGACGCCAATGAGTTATGTGGCTGGAGCTGTTCAACTTGAGCTCCATAGCTACTGCACGTGGGTGAGCTCCCCCGGCTCAAAGCTCTCGTCACTGCTGGGCCGTTCGGCGGAGAAGAGCACGATTGAGGTATACCATACTAACACGGTTAGCCTGCCCAGCTGCCAAGGACATGCGGACTTTCACGTTTCTCAATGGCGCGATAAGATACGTGAACAGGCATTGGCGAGGCGGTGCAAATAACAATTATGAGAGGTTGACCCACGCCTCCTATGCGTCATCTTCCCCGCCTTGGCCGCGTCCTGCTTCTTTGGCCTTGCGCTCCGGCGTAATAGCAATCCTTCGGCCTTTGGACGGGCCGTGGCAGTGTGTGGCTGGGCCAGTGACGCGAACCACAAATCTGCATTGAGGATGGCTGGACGAAGCTCATGGTGGTGGCTAGTTTCGTGAGATACGCTCGTCTCTCGAGACACATCTTCTACGTTGGCAAAGTAGTGCTGTGCTCAATACACATAAGATCGAGAGCCACGGGTCCCCACATGATCGACTCGAATTTCTTGTTCGAGTTTACTGGTAATTTTCTTTTCAAATGACAAACAGCACGTGAGTATTAGGATCTGGGGATTCCATATCCGAGACTAATGGGTCAAGAGGAGCTGACGTCGTTCCGCTCGGGCAGTTTGAAGATGCATCTAGATTCTCCAACGTCGAGATCAGTAGAGCACCTCCAGTCGGGAAGAGTGACCACGAAGTCTTTTGGGGCTGTGATTTTCTTGACCGGCTCGAGGAGTTCTTTGCCGTTCTGTTTCCAGAAATCACCATAGCATTGCTGCCAGAGATCCAAAAAGAAGAAAAGCCGGACATGCAGCGTTCGAAGGCCAGTCATACTGCGTAGCACGTCCCACGTCCTATACCACTCATCTAGATGTGGCCCAGGCATAAGGTCCACTTGGAAGAACCCGTGTCGATCAAAGTCCCAGTCAATGCGAAAATTCGTGATTTGAGTGATTCTCTCGGGCAGGATGAAATATGGTAAGTACCCTGTGGTTGGGTAGTCTTCGACATCTGTGCAAACAAAGAATCTGTTGGCTCTGTAGAGATATTCGATGGCTTCCGAGTAGCTGGTCGTCCATAAATTAGCTGTAGCACTGAATTTTAAACCTTCCAAGCTCACACTCGGCGCTTTGCATCCCACCTCTTTCTTTTGCAATCAAACATCATGCAGCGCATGCGGAGATGACTTACATGCGGCGACATGTCCTTAATAAAGGAATGGGAATACCCATTTTATGTTTGTTTGCAAGGGGCTGGAGGTAACAGGCGCAACTCCTGATAGAGCATCGCCGAGCATTCAACTTGCCATCAGCAAGCGCAAGATGTATAGGCACGTCCCCTAATGCTTTTTCGTAAATCATCCGCCTTATTTCCAAGGGCAGCTTGGTCATGAAAGAAGATCGGTCTTGAGGTAGCGTCTTTTGATATCCCTCTAAGCTCATCGACTGAATAGTTAAGGCACGCCTGCGTGGACTAGGTAGCATAGGTTTTGGAGCCTCGATGTGCACTCTTGGCGTTCGTCTGTTTCGGTTAGGCAGTATCAGTACGATACAACAAAGGCAAGGCGAGCAAACTGTCCAAAAGAGACATTTGCACGTCTGCCAAGCTGCTGTTTGTAAGTATCTTCCAGTTTTGTTCCTGATCCTTTTCGCCTGGTTGCGGAAACGGTGTCCAGTCATGTTGTGCAGAAGTGGGCATGGAGGTTCGGTGGCTCAGCTGAAAGCAGAGTAAACAGGTTAGGGACTCGCTATCGGAGAACGCCCGGAGCGTGACCGCTAATGTCGGGTCGTTCGAAAACAAATCGCTCGCTGGTGTTGGACGGGTATTAACTTGCAGCTGCACAAACTAGAGTCCGCTCTTTGTATATTCGAAGAGATGGGGGAAAGAACGGTGGTTGTGGTGATTGGAAACCAACATGGTGGCACAACTCCGGCCCCACTTGGTGAGACCCTATGACGGAGGCGCCCATACTATCAGCCAGCCCTCACAATGCTGCACAAATCTTAACTTTGTTTTGCTTCCATGATCCGCGCGAACCTCAACATGCTCTTGATTTTTATCTCTGGTTTACATCTGCTTCGCGTCTAGCAATCGTCCCTTAACGTTGCATCCGAAAAGCAACCTGATGAACCGCTCTACCCAGCCTGTCAATAAGCAGAGGCACAGAAGTCAGGATGATGACCCATTTTAGCTCTAATAATAGCAGCTTTTTGCTTGCCTGGTATTGACAAGCTTCCTAATATACCTGATCGTTGCACAGATGATTTTAAACAAGTTAATGGATGCTTTCTCGCCTTTGGGGCGTAGCCATCACCTGTACAGACTCACATCTAATCAAACCCTAAAGACAGATACAAATGATTTCGATTAAAACCTGCAGTTCAATTCGTATCGAGTCATCGTTTTGCATTCCCTATCTGGATAAGGTTTAATAACTGTTTGATAGCTCCATTTCCATTATAGGAGTGGATTTTAGAACAAAATCCAACCTGCACTGACTGTCCGACGAAGACTTTTTTCATCAACAATCAAATGTGGTAGAACCAAAGTTCTGTCATACCAAATAGCCATCCACGGTAGAGAAGGTTTTTCGCTCCCAATCTGATTAACTACCGCTCAAGTCCGCTACAGCCTCAATCTCAATCCGCATATTCTTATATAAACCCGCCACCTGCACGGCCGTCATAATCGGCCCATGGTTCTTGCACCTCTCCTTCAGATTACGAACAATAGGCTCTGCTATTTCGTCGATTGGGACCGCAACGTAAACCCGAAGCTTATACACCTGGTCCCAGCCTTTGCCGCCCGCGTGCTGGATCGCATGTTCGACGTTGTCAAAGGCTTGGTCGACTTCCTTGGACAGTTCCTTGGGGAACTCTTCTGTATCGCGATCCCAGCCACCTGCAGCTTGTAAGTGTGATGTTATAAATATATGTAGTGTGGGAGTACCTTGGCCGGAAAGCTCAATGCAGTTACCAACGCGAACGGCCTGGCTGCTGTTGAGGTGCTGTTTGGTGCGTTCACCGAAACCAGGGTAGTCGAAGTACTGAAGGTGTGACATTGCGATTCTCAAGATTGACTTGTGTGTACGCTTTTCCTCGAAGAAAATAGAGAGCTCACAATTGAAAGTCGTAATGACATGGAAGAATCGCGGTGTCTTAATATATGCAAATAATCTGTGTTATAAGGCAACAGCAGTGCTCAACCAATTAATAATACCGGAAACCTCAAAAGGGCGCTGAAGAGGGGCACGCCTCCAGACATAGTTGCTGGCTTCTTCAGCTGCTTCAGCCGCCCTGCGTACTAACTACTAGCTACTCCAGCCACAGACTCTGGGTATCTTCTTGAAGCTAATCAAATCGCTCAGTGCTCTGATCTAGAAGCCCTTAGGAGTAATCGTTGTATGCAGCTAATGTTACAATAGAGCCTTACGTTTGAAGTCCAACTTGCTACCTGTGCAACTGCTTTCCATGCCAAGAGAACGTTTCTAGGCTCGTTTAGGCCCCCAATGAACCGATTCTTGACATTCACCAGAAATCGAAGGCCTTCGAATTCCAAGATCTTGGCCTGCGGAGTTAGGTGCTATCTCCATTTATGACTCGGGGCTTAGATACGCTCTTCCAGATCCCTCCTAAGCGAGATGGTTGCGCTTACAAATGACGCTGGAGGTTACGAGGAAATTGTTGGGTATCAGGACAAAAATCCTTTCTTTATGTAATTCCAGGCTGCTCATGCAGTGTAGGATTCTCAACACGCTTGGCATGTTCGATCCTTCAAGCTCCTTCAATTAACCGAGGATAGGCAGCAATGGAGTAAAGTACCCTTTGGGCCTTCTAGCTACATGGCGTGATATTAAAGACCGCCTGGTGTGATATTATCGAATGTCCGGCGTGGCTGGTAGATATAGGAAGAAAGTATCGAGTGTCGGATGTACACATTGGGTATTGGAGGTGTTGCGCATATGGTAATCTTTAGATTAAAATATTCATAAACAAACGATGATGATCTCTAGTGAAACAAGTTGATGGTCCAAAGTGTATGGTATCGAAGTTTGTTACTGACACGCTCTAAATGTGTGCTACACGCACCCATCAAGATGTTTCCAGGACTAAGTAGCCTCGGTATTGGAGACCTTTCTACCGGTACAATATTTTTCTTACCCCAGAACAAGTCTGTTCGTCTCGTGTCGTGTGTTCATGGGTTCTCCTCCATGAGAAAACTTTGTGCTTGAAAGTAACTTTGATAACATCCGCATACGTACATGTGAGGCAAAAATACCTGGCATTTACTTCTTGGGCATCTGGATACTAAGCAAGAAGGCTGGAGACTTAGCATTCAATCTTTAGGAGATCTACTGCCGTGAGAACGATGTACAAAGTCCGTAATATCGTGATGACAACTCCCTTTTCCCAGATATTTCTGTCGTGAAATTGCCCAATATCTACCTCAATCGATGCCGCGAATTCTTGCAATTTCTTCAAACCGTGACTTTCAGACGTAGCAGTAGATCATTCGAGACAGCTTTCGGACGTAAATCGGGAGATGTAGCAGTGGGCTGAATCGATATTATGTGTTAGACTTTGCATACTTGTCACAGTGTTCAACCTTTCTGATAGACCTAAGGAAGTAGTGATGGCTGGAGAGACATGTCATTCGCTTCCACAAAACGAACGTGGGAATTTCGGTAAATGGAAGAAGCACATTAGAGGTAACTATATAGGAAAGTTTGGATTTATTCACCCACTATTGACGGAAATTCTTAACCAACAAACGAATTTCAAACAGTGAAACCCGATGAACAACTAGACTAGACTTATCTTCTCTTGGTTCGACCTCTTATCATGAAATCTCATATTTGTCTATGGCATTGCCGTTTGAGTTGACTAGTATTAGCATCACGCTCCTTCAGTCATCGAACAGCAAGTAACGCAATCGTAAAGAATGCTCAAAAGCCTTCCAAAGCAAAGTCTTCTTCTTTTTTCCACAAATTGATAAGTTCTTACATTCCATCAGCACAATCCTCTGTAAACGCTCAAAACCGCCATGATACTGCCAAAAGCGGTTAGCCGCCGCGGAGAAGCTTAGTCAACCTCGAAACTTCGCAAGTCGGTCATCACCAACCCTACCAGGACGCTCAATTGCCCAACAACAGCCATGCCGCCCCGGCTACGAGCTGTCCGCTTCGCCTCGTCGCTCCTCTGTTCTGCCGCTAGGCCTTGCAACACACCGGTAGCCGCCGCGTTCGTGCTCCCCACACAGGCACGATGCGCCTCGATTTTGTCCTCGCTCTCTGACACGAGCGGCGCATACAACAAAAAGATTCGACGGGGACGCGGTCCCGCCTCGGGAAAAGGCAAGACGGCTGGTCGCGGTCAAAAAGGTCAACACGCCCATGGAAAGGTTCCTGCTGGGTTTGAGGGAGGCCAGACACCACAATGGATCACGAATCCCGAGCGAGGGCGGGGAAAGCACAATCCGTTCAAGGTGGAAATGTCGCCAATTAATCTCGACCGGATACAAAGTTGGATTGACCAGGGACGGTTGGACCCCAAGAAGCCGATTACGATGAAGGAATTGGCCAAGTCGAGATGCTTGCATGGGGTCAAGAGACATGGCGTGAAGCTGCTGGCAAGAGTATGAAGACACCAGCTGCAAGAGTGTGTTTCGCAGGAAGGGCTAACTGGCATTTTAGAATCCCGAGCAACTCACCACACCCATTCATATTGTCGTATCGCGGGCATCTGCCGAAGCCATTGCACGCATTGAAGCCCTTGGCGGCAGCGTAACCACCCGCTTCTACTCCCCCACGGCTATCAAACGCGTGCTGCGTGGAGAGACGCACCCGACGATTTCTCTACAAGCCTCGCCGTCGCTCGTCGCTCTCACCAGCCGCACGCCCGCCGTCAAGATCCCATCGCCTATCCTCTCCGCCTTACAAACCGCTGCAGAAGAAAAGAAGCGCGAGGCCATGGCCGCCGTCATGAAGCAAGTCAACGAGAAATACAAGTACAGACTACCCGACGCTACCTCGAGAAAAGACATCGAGTACTACCGCGACCCTGCGCACCGTGGCTATCTGACGTACATGGTCAAGCAGGGCGAGAGCCCAAGTTTGTTCTTCAAGCCGCCTGGCGAGGCAAAGGATAAGAAGAAGCAGAGTGCAAGGAAGGACGCGGCCAAGGCGAGTGCGGATAACCGGTTGTTCTAATGAACGGAATGGACACTCGGAAGGGACGGTTGTGTATCATATAATGTGTATCTTTATGGAAATCGCATACACACACCCATGGATTTTTTTTTCTTTCGGGTGACATCAGAATCACATGGTATTTGGAGATTGACGAATTGAACTATGATGGCATGTCCTTCCCTCTCGCGCAAGAAAAGAGAGAAATGTTTGAAAACACAAAAGGGCGATACATAACGCTTTGGGCTTATCTATTGCGACGAATTCCACTTGAAAAGAATACCAACATCACGGTGTCAATCTCTCTCTCTCTCCCATCCGACACATGCCCCTCGATACGAGACCTACACACACATGTACATACACACCTCACTCCATCGTTTCATCATCGCACGAAATAAACAGCCATAATCAAAACATTCCAGTATCCGACCTCTCATCTCATCTCATTTTATTTTTGTCTTAGACCCGCACCCCACATTATCTCTCTCTCTCTCT
>JAODYC010000006.1:140598-176037 GCA_026262405.1 Curvularia hawaiiensis
TGCTGCTGCTGCTGCCGCCGCCGGAAAAGGAGCTGTGGGACTGAGTGGGCAACGGAGGACCTGGGCGCGGCCGCAGCCAGAGGAGTGTTGGAATGGAGAAGACGGCCCACCAGAGGCCTACCATGAATAAGACTACACGGATGGAGAGAGTAGGAGACGTCTTTGCCAGCGAGGTCTTGCTGAACGCGAAGATGATGAGTATAGCGATGATCTCAACAAAGACAGCAGCCATGTATCCGTAGCCCACGCCCTTGGAGCTGATTTGCGCCGAGCGCTCAAGGTCTCGTGCTAGTTTATCCGGATCCGTCCTGTGTGCTGAAGACGTATTCTCTGGATTGAGTCCTTCGAGCTCAATCGCCGAATCGTCGTCTGCTGAAAGCGACTTCGCAGCCGCATTGTCCGGATGATTGGCAACCAGCAATGGCAAGAAGGCGTTTAGCAGTACAAAAGAACATCCGAGACATGCGACGCCTATGATGACCAGAATAGGCGCGACATAGTATACTGACGGCGAGACGAAGAGGAACAAACAACTCGCGAGCGATCCAGCGTAGGATGTAAACATGAGCATGTTCTTTCTATACGGGCCTGTTGAATCTCATGAGCACGTTTTTGCAGTTAGTCAATAGGGGTAGATAGAATATTACCATGATCCGCAAACGAACTAAAGCATATCAAAACCAGTGCTTGGAGCAGTACAGCCGCAGAAGACGTATACAGCGCTAAACTGCTTGTTGACATTTCCAGTCCCAGGTACCGCACCATGCACTGTTCCGAGCTCTTTTGCTGCTGACCGCCTGTGTCACGTGTTGTATGTGACTGAGCAGTAGTAGCATGGTGATCTACGCATGGCTTGGAGTGGTCCGAGAAGAAAACACCGTTTTCTCGTGCAAGTTGTTCGAGGAGAACAGGGAGGAAAGCGCCTTTGTTGCGTCTTTGTCAGCCCAATCCACCAATCATTTTATCCCTGACCTTGGGGAATTGTTGTGTAAAGACAACGACAAGGCAAGCAAGAAAGGAAGCACTCACCAACCGCTACAACGGCAAAAACCTGTCCACGTCAGTCCCTCAGTAGTCCTTTTTTTTGACATAAATATCAAACAGGGGAGTCTGTTTACTTCAGCTGCAATAGGATACGCATACCAACCCTTGAGTTCGCGCTCAGTCGTTGGACTCGTGTCTTCGTTTTCGTAGCGTTGCTCTGCAGGTAGGGGATCTACCCAATCGTCGTCTGAGAAAGACATACTAGCTCCCTCTCTTTTCTTCGAGTGGGGGTTTTCACAGAAAAAGAGATGGCATTTGGAGGTTGAAGGGAAATCAGCGCTGATGACGTTCCGAGAGATGCCGATGCGGGTAGTGTTTGTGATGTGGGTACGCGCGCAGGCTCTATGCTTGTTGCGGCAAAAGCTAAACGGTGAGTGGGGGCTAAGGGCGCGAGATGGAATTGGGATGATGCTGGTGGGATAGCCTCATTTCTTCCAGCACAAGAAGCTTGATGGGAAGTTGAAAAGCGTTTTTGGAAAAAACATGGCTGGGCGTTGCTCCGACTGCAATCGAGATCGGCAGCCGCACTAAGGTGGTGGAGACTGGATGCGTGGTGCAGATGGGACCGAATGTGGTGCGCATCATATTGTAAGTTTTTGGATGTAAAATTCCGCTGGGGACGTATTGTAGACTGCTTTGCGAATTTATCCAACGCTTATCGTCGAACGCACGACTTGTGTTGTAGTTGTTGCGATCATCAGGGTGCTAGAGTCATTTCAATGACGTAGTACATGTTCAGGTACTAGCGTCTAGGGACTTGGTTCATCATCAGAGCAATGACAATAGTTATACCTATGCTGATATATATTATACTTGGATTTGTAATTTGAACATCTTTGGTGCTTTTTCATAATGCCAGTAACTACACGGAGTCGCCGAAATAAATCTTCGGTGCAAACTCATCAATCAAAAATCGCCCAACACGCCTTGTCTTCGCGAAAAGAAAAGGCATCTTCCACAGCAATCACCAGAGTCGACAGAAATGACCATCCCCGGATAATACCACAACCACCAGGACTCAGCCTTACTCTCCAACCAGCAAAGTACGGCCTCATCCAGGAACGAATCTGTGATAGTCTGTATGCCTTGGTAGTCCAGGCTATTCTCTGGAATCAGACGCGTGGCGATATGGCACGCCCGGTACTTTTCGAACTGCTATCTGCCTATCCATCTCCAACTGAGTTATCGGAGGCGCCGCTGCAGGACTTAATCAACATGTTACAGCCCATAGGTCTGCATAGAATCCGGGCCATAAGGCTGATAGCCCTAGCAGAGGCCTGGATTGCTGCGCCTCCATGTAAAGAACGAAGATACAGAAGGTTACACTACCCAAACCATGGATGTGGCGCGGATGTCAAGCCCGGAGAGGTATTAGGACCCGATGACGAGCGGGAGGGCTGGGAAATCGCTCATCTGCCGGGAATGGGGGCATATGCACTTGATAGCTATCGGATCTTCTACAGGGATAGACTAAGAGGTGTAGAGGGCACGGACGGGATTGAGCCAGAGTGGAGTAGGGTAGTACCAACGGACAAGGAACTTAAGCCGTACTTGAAGTGGCGACGGGAACAAGCATGCTAACGGGTGTAATAGAGGGGGCAGCAACATGCAAACCCCTCCTCTCGGCCACGAGGCTGGTTTAGGAACGCCCGTTGTGCTGGATACGACTTTCCGCAGCCGATATGCACGCTCGCCTTGCCGAGTGTTCACAGAGCCAATAAGACGGGTGTGCCACCACCAACATCCAGCTGAACAGGGGGCCTCGCCCCTCCAAAGTGCCTGGGCCAACGTAGTCCGACATATAAGCCCAATATTTTTAGATTCCCGAAATCTTGAGCTCTTCAACAATGTGAGCTGTCGACAATGGACGAGCAACAATTGCCAGCAGATGCTTGGAACGACAGGTCGTCGACGTTTTGCGACAAGGATACGCGCGAGGCATACGATGAGCTGATCGACATACAGCTTAGTCACTTGTTCCCAAAGTTCCTGCGCAACCTACGATCTCAGACGCCGTGTGAACGAGAAAGGGGCAGAGTGGCAGTGATTGAGTACTGCGATGACGAAGTACTCGAACCGGAGATCTTGAAGAGTTCTCAAGACCTCCAGGCCCATTTTGAAGAGCAGACTGGGCCACGAAAGAGACTTTTCATAGTGGAGGACGTTGCTTTGAATTATATGGAGGTGCTTGGTGCTCAGCTACGTATCCCTCCGAGTTTCTTTGCTTCTCACTGGGCCGACCCCGCGACCCCAGAATTTAACCACCGTAATCCGTTTCGTCGTTACGCAGAGAAAAGCTTTGTCATTCGATATGCGAGTACGCAGCCGGTACGCATCGAAGCTGATGCAGAGGTGCACGGAAACGTGTTCCGATACGACTCCAACGTCCAGCGCCATGTATATTGCTACGACCCTAAAGGCCCGATCTTCGATCAACCGAAAAGCTATCACGCGTTGTCTTTTTGGACGTCCGGAGAGCGGAGCGACGGGTCGTGGGATTGTACGGATACTACCATTGATATCCTACAGACACGCTGCTAACCACTTCTCTAGCGGTTCTTGTAGTCGATCCACCCGTCCGTGACATAGTGAAGTCGGTCACAAACGGCTGTGATCTTGCTGTAGACTACACTTCACAAGAACGCGCCTATGCTCGAATGGACAGTCTAGACCCATATTTCAGTGACCTCGAGATCCTGCCGCCCGATCCCGCAAAATGGTCTGGTGTCTGGCAGCGTCCCAATTACGACTGCCTATTCGACGACATTATATCGCTCGAGCCAGATCTGCCCGCCCATGCTGTCGACCCCCGGAACTGTACTAATGTCGCACGCAAACTAGCCCTATGTTACTTCCTGCACTTCCTACGCCGTCGTATTCTCAACATGCTACGTCTGCAGGAGAATCCACGCACCGCCATCCTGCACACGAACCGGTGCGACTATCTGCGTGAGTTTGGCGAAGGCGTGCTCAGCAGCTGGCACCACGAGATCTTTGGCTTCGTCGTCAACTCCAAATTCAACATGGGCATCGTCATGTCCGAGGCAAAAGAGCACTTTGAAGTCCTAGGCTTGCATCGTACTGGCGCTACGGACGTCCTGGAGTGGGAGCGAGACGGGTGGCTCGCGGTGCAAGAGCTTTGCGGCAAAGTCATTGCCATGTCGGATGCCTTTTTGCAATCTTACCTCCAATTCACGTCTATGCAGGAGGCGCAGGCGGCAAATAGGAATGCGCTGAGTCTTGCGCGGATCACCAACCTCACAATGGTGTTTGTGCCTTTGTCGACAATCGCGGCGATATTCTCCATGACGGACGATTTTTTGCCTGGTGAACGCAAAGGCTGGGTCTATTGGGCTACAGCAGTGCCCGTGCTGCTGCTTACGTTTGCGATCATGACGGAGGTTCACTCGTCGTTAAAGTGGTATTGGTATATGGGTAAGGCGAAGCAGCTGAGGGCGAAGGTAGCGGGAAAGAACATGGTGTAGGCGTCTTTGTAAAGATGCTTTTTGTAGACACTTTTGTGCTGGCAGTAAGCACACTGCGGCAACTACGTGCAGCCGTCTGGATACCGGGACTATAGATCTGCTTTGAGGCTTGTTGTATGTTTTCTAGCGTGAGTGGAGTGCGGCGCGCTTGATATTCAGATCGATTCTGGCAACATGTGTATTTGATAGAGTGAGATGAACACTGTTTGTTGGGGCGTGTGCAATATTGATTGTTTCGAATAACATCGGAGTGATGGATAGTAGACTGTGGCACGTAAATGTTGACTCTGTAGATAGCTATGCAGTTATGTCGATTAGATCTTGTCAATTGACTATCATAGCATACTTCTATGCTAAATTCTTGAACAAAAGTTACCATTACCTTGGCAGAATCTGTGTATATGGCTTATCACTATTTCAAAGATACCACTTCAAATGAGAAAAATGGAGGTATTTGGTCGGGGCCTTATCAAAATTCTGCAAAGTGGTGAAATTTATCGTATTCTGAGCTCTGAAGGTGGATAAGTCTAGGGACTCGACTTATTGTCACGAGCACAAAGCCTCCCTATGTACTTCCTGACCCCATATAGTAGGCATAGGCTGCCTCATGGCACTAAACCGAACTGGATGACTATTCCTTCTCATCTTTGCCTTCGTTGCTTGCTTCAGGCTCTTCATCCCTGAAGGCCTCCATGTCGGCCGGAATGTGAACAGTTTCAACTGTTCCATCTTTCTTGATGCAGTCGGTCGTGATATGTTTCTCGGAATCGAGCGGACTTGTGTGTACCGTCATCCTGTGCAGATGTAAGCTTCTGAAAGCTGAAACAGACGAATCACACCTACCTGGAACAAATCTCCTCGGTACCTTCGGGAAGGTTGCCAGACCAGGCTACCACCGAAGTTGCAAGAACTCTTCCATGTTTCTGCGCGATTTCCTCGGAGCGTGAGAAGGTGTCAGTTTCGGTGACCAAACTGACTATGAGGGTCTCCCCATTCTTGACGACTGCCAACGATTACTCGGGAGATGATTCTGTACATGTTGACGTATGCTTAAGAGGTTTACGAGTACGAAGATATGATAGGGTATGAGAAGGAATTGGTTGATTGGAAGCAAATTCAAACAGATGAGTTTCTGAAGCCAACTACAGCCGTTTAAAGGTGACTACGGAAAGTGAAAGTGAGAATAGATCTCTGGCGATGAATGCGGATGCCTTATCGTGGACTGTCCGTTTGTGCAAATATCGTTCACACTCATTGTATATTCTCTAGAGTGAAGATGAGTTGTGTATATTTATTGTTCATTATTCAAAGTGAATGCGTATTCTTAGCGCTTGTAGCAGTCAGGCGGATCTCGAGAGGCTCCAGCTTTGGTCCGCTAGCATCGTTGGTTGCCTGTTTGGGGAGTGGAACAAATATCGCTACCACAACTAATCTTTTTTCCCTTCCATTTTCTAATCGCTACTGATGTCCCAACAATAGCCAATTCGTCTGTAAACTGCCTCACAGACTGAGCCTGGTTCTAATGTCTTCGTTCTTTCGAATCGGCCAAGTTCTCAAGGGCCGTGCTGGCAATTACACGCTTTCAAAAGAAATCCAGAAAAATGTGTGGTTTGCAAAGTAAGTAGAGCACTGGACTTTCATCTCAAAAGTTTACAATTTCCAGAAACGATTTGCAGCAGTCTGTAGTGATCAAGAGCGGCTTGGGTCACCAGAACGTTGAAAACGAGAGAGATGTTCTTTTAAAATTTCAGCGCCGCACCCCATACCTCCGACCTCTTATCGATGATATCGACGAGCCAAACGTCCCTCGAACCATTGTCTTGAGATACTTGCAATCAGACCTTTGGAACGCTTCCATCTCGAAGAAGTTAAACAGGAAGGAATTTCGATACGTGTCACGATGCGTACTTGAGGCACTGAAGACCTTACATGAAGATGGGTTCGTGCATACAGGTATGAAGGAAACCTTGAACTAGGGGTGAATTCACGACTAACTCAAGGCTCAGATGTTAAGCCACATAACGTCTTCGCCAACCTAAAAGAAGGCGACATGCGCTTTTCCGAAGTCCAGCTAGGCGACCTAAATGGATGCGTGTCCGCTCATTCGAAGTGGGCTACATCTGGCACCATTGCCGGAGCACCGGTTTGGAGAAGCCAAGAGATACTCTTGGAAATGCCGTGGAACACTGCAACCGACATATGGTCTTTCGGCTCTATGGTGCGTCTCAGTCCTACTAGAACCGCGGGTATGACTGAAAAAACTAATGGAAATGTCTAGCTTATCAGCCTTATCTACGGTGGTCACTTCTGCTTATTCTCCCCCGAAAGGGCGAAGTTCGGTGACGAGGGATATGTAGCCGGGATTATCGAACAGCAGCTCATCAATTTTGGTCCTTTCCCAGTCAAATTTGCAGAAATTGCAGATGAGAAAACTGTAGTAAGTATTGTAACGATCATAAATCAAATTCCCAGGGGAAAGATAACACCTTTCTCGTGGATTACGGAGAGAGAAGTCAGTCGCAGGGATAACGTATTCATACGCAAGATCATGAAACTCGATTGGAGAGATCGCCCTACAGCAAAAGAATTATTGGAAGACGAGTGGTGGTCTCAGGATGAAGACGAGCAGGAAGTGTATCAAATGCCCAAATCTCGCTAGGTGCATCAAGAGCAATAGCCTCTCTACAGTTGGGCAAGTGAAAGATACTCGTTGCCAGATGACAAGACAGAGAAGAAAAACACGTTGATAGGTATGAGATGACTGGGGAACAGGCATTAGGACGATATGTAGCTTCTAATGGCAGATAGCTCTTTCTCACCAGTACCTGCCACCCCTGCGCATCGACATGATCGTAGGGTCGGTCTTTCGGCGTGTCGATTGCACAATGGCTCCTAAAACAATGCAAAAGCTTCAGGTCATGATTTCCTTCTGCTTGTCTCTCTTGGCGGATCCTCTAGTGGCGTGGGAAGACAACTAAGTGATGTGCGCGAAGCGGAAGCTGCAAGTGCATGGAAGTGTAGGGCAGATTGCGGCAGTGTGAGTTAAGCCGGAGCCCTCAAACTACCGACTGGCCCGTTTGTGTCATCAGTTAAAGTGAGTAGTTGACATCAGATGTTGAAACCTTTTTACCTGCGCCATCACGATCGTGTCTCGTTCATCATATAGTGATCTTCGCTGCCTTGGTCACAGCGCAGCCTGCTACAAATGCGGATACGGGCTTGCAGTTACATGAAACATCGAGATACTCGGCCCAGATCTTCTACGGTAGTAAAATGGAAATTTGTGGTCGGTGTGGGCCAGTCTTCGAGGCATGGCAGTAAACTCCTGCGACTATGATCGGTTTGGTTTCGTTCGAATGTCGAATGCGCAGGTATTTAAAGGCAATGACAAGTATAGATACTCACTCACAAACTCACCCTTTTCACCTGAGGAGACCTGGTCAGGAGCTTATCCGTCCCACCAGGAATGGCATTGTTTAGTCAAGGGCAACAGCCAGAAAGGTCCATCAGTACTTGACTGTGATAACAAAGTGTTCGACTTCCAGAAAGATGTACAATTTGATGACGCGCTCATGGCAAGGATGGGTAAGCATGTCATCGGGTGTAGACTGAGTAGTATTAGGGTTCATAGTTGGAACATGTGCTGACTAGGTGTAGTTCGTTACCAATAAAGGTCAGTATCTTGTAATTAATCACTATGTAACGTCTGCATGACTAACGTCCCTCACTGTATGACGAGCAACTCTGTGAACCGAGATTGGCGGATCTCACGATAAAGCTGCTGTTTTCGCTGCTTCGAAAGCCATTTTAGATGTCTGACTGCGACAGCAGCGCTGCTAATGCTTCTTTCATCGTCAGGCCAACATAGCAGCTCCATTTTTAGTGGGATTTTGCATATGAACGTGGTATGATACCAGTCAGCAATGCTACTGTGCACAACCAACCCATTTCTACCGTACATTGCTGCCCCCATCCCGCCATTACATACGAATACCAAGGAGTCTGTTTGTACAAATGCTGTGCAGTCGGCCGCTAAAAGTGAAGAACGCGCTTCCTCAGCCCGTGGAACTTGCTTGCTCCAATGCGGAAGCTAGTCTATCTCCGCAGATAATTCCGGAAAAAGTCTTATAGGCCGCTGTGTAACTTCGCAACTTGTGGATAGCTATCAGGAATATTGACCAGGGTCGATAATTGTGTCGGGGCTGGAAAAGTAGAGTGGATCGAACACAAAAATCTCTTCTCAATTTGATTTCATATAGTACCTGGCCGGCCAAAAGTTCAATCGATCAAGGCCGTGAATCAAAGCCTTATAAAACCAAAGCCCTCTTTCATTTCTGTAATCAACGCCTCCAATCCTGTATCCATTAGCACCACCGTAAATTCTACTGTAGACAGAGAGAACACACCTCAGACTCAGGTCCTCCATCCGCGAAAGATACCCGCCTACTCCTTCTGCCTCGCAAGCCCGCGCTTCCTTGCCCTTGAAGCGGTGATCTATCATTTCGCTGCGATCTTTCGGGCGGGTACGCTCTCCTAGCCTCAGACAAAGAGGTTGATGGCTGGAGACGCGACTGCCTCTGCTCCGGATCAAGATCCGCGATGCGCCGCTGACCAGCTAGCTCGATCATTCTGTCTGCCTCACGCGCTGGTATAGGTACGCTGGAGCCCCATTCGGTGGCTGTGTCACAAAAGTCGATAATTTCCAGCCTCTCAGCTATTGTGTGTTAGCCTCTAAATCCTAATAGTGAGAGACATTGGTTCACTAACCATCCGTCATTTCCCTTGGCCGCTCCGCTTCACCACTTCCTCGCAGCTGGAGCAAGGACTGATCGGGGTTCATCTGCATGAAGCGGATGGGAAAGCGCGGCTGTTTTTTCATCCTAGACACAATACTCGGATACATGTGTGTGTAATCGTCTTTCTGCCTTCCTGAGATCTTGGCCAACGAGTCGTCATTGCTGAAAGGTGCGAGAAAATTGACGAGCCAGATGATATCAGCGTCGCGACCCGGATAGTACTCCAAGCTCTCGATTAGCCGCTTTATCAAACGGAGTGCAAAGAGAGCGATGATGAGGAAACCTTGGGCTGGTGGCGGAGGTGAGGGCCGAGGAGGGAAGCGCGGCGGTGCAGATGGCGCACGCCCAATATCTGGAAGTGGAGAGAGATTGGATCGGTGGTGCTGCATGGTATAGAGTCATGAGATCAAGTTGCATGGCTAGGTAGAATGTCTGATGCTTTTTTGAAGAGATGTGTGCCTCCTTGGCGGTAAGTGGTGGCAGTGGCAGGTGCATTGGACAAACGCAAACTCGACTTATGGAAGCGGTGAACAGGGAAACTTATCTTTCGTGGACTCTTCAACAAGAAGTAAAACCTGAAAATCAAAGCAAGCTCACATGCAATGACGAGCTATCAACACAGCAAACAACAAGTGACTGTGACAGGTACAGCTACTTTTAGAAGTAGAGTTGTAAGTGCTAAGATTATAGTGAATAGTACATAGCTGTAACGACTACATTTACTTGTAAAAGTAGTGATTTGACTAAGTATAATCTATAACGATTTTGCATAACACCATTTTCTGACTTCACCAGTTATAGGAGAGTTAGAATACGAACATTTAATGTGATCATGTGGGACAGTCTTGCTCTATTACTGTGTCTATAGCGCAACAGCCTACGTCCACAGTGTAGCTACTTAAAAAGGTTTGTTGCGAGAGTATTGTGTAAAGACTGACAAGAATGAATCGGCTTCACTCACAACCAAAACCTTTTGAAAACAAACCGACTTAACAAATTGTGTTCCGCTTAGGCCAACCGTGAATCTGGATATCAGCAGCATCTCGCTCTATGAATGCATCAGGACAGGGAAGTGTGCACATGAGGGTAAAAGCCAGTCCGAGTCTAATATCCGCAATCATGCCGTATGTGTGTATGTCTGTTGGAGAGAAAAGAATCAAAAAATCATCGTTCCCCCCAACGCCGAACCCATGCATTTCGTCAGGTCATTTCAACGCAACACTTCTACTGCGTCGCGCACTGAGGGCCACCTTCACCCTCGTCTTCGTCTTCCCATTCGGCACCGCCAGCCCGTGGATCACCACTGCCAGCTCCGAACTCTTCCATATCAGCATCCCACTCGATTTCGACTTCCTCGACGTCTTCATGCTTCTCATCATGCTTCTCATCCTTGGGTAGTGCTTCGCGGACCTTCTGCACGGCAGCCTCGCTCTTGAGCCATCCGTCCTGAGGGAACTCGACATCAACAACGAGGTACAGGTCGCCCCTGGCATCGCTCTTCTTGTAAGGCATACCCTCACCCTCAATCTTGAGGACCTGTCCCGGTCGGAGAACCTTGCCGTCAGGCTGTTGGATATTGAGCTTGATGCCCCTTCCGTCGAGGTGAGTGAGAACAACACGGTTCAAGCCTGTAAGCGCTTCGGCCAAAGTAACCTTGAGTTCAGCGCGGAGGTCGGCTCCGGCGCGCTCGAATACGTCGTGCGGTGTTTCCGTGAGAGTGAAGATGATATCACCGGGCTCCTGGTCAGGCAATTGATCCGCTTCTCCTGCGAGGACAATCCTCTCGCCTTCGCGGGCACCACGTGGAATGTAGAGTTCAAGGACATTCTTAGCCTCGACGACCTTTTTGCCCTTGCACTTTTTGCAGCGCTGCTTCTCGGGGATGACTTGGCCAGAACCTTGACAGTTGCCACAAGGTACCGTCTCTTGAGTAACAAGGCCAGGTCCGACTTGGCGGAGTACCTGTTTGGCACCTACAAGGGTTAGTACTTGAGACACAAATGTAAAAAAGGCAACATACCCCTTCCATTACATACGGAGCATGAGTTGCTCTTCGCGCCCTGCTTGCCACCACTGCCGTTACAAAGATTGCAGATAATGTTCTTTGTGTTTGCGAACTTGGTCGTCTTGCCCTTGTACAGCTCTTCCAGCGAGACCTCGTACTCTTGCTCTACCGACCGTCCTTTGCGAGGCACATGGCGCCCACCGGGCATTCCTCCCATGCCGCCCATACCACCCATGCCGGGCATGCCTCCGAATCCACCCATACCGCCGAACATCTGGGCAAAGATGTCGTCAATGTCGGGGCCGTCGCCGCCCATGCCTCCTTTGGAAGGGTCAAAGGCGGCCATGCCGTGGGTGTCGTACAGGTGGCGCTTGTCATCATCGGAAAGAATCTCGTAGGCCTGCTTTGCAGCCTTGAAACGGACCTCGGCCTCTGCACGATCTTCCTCTGCGACCTTATCCGGGTGGTGTGCGAGCGCAGCCTGGGCATGTTAGAAACATGCGGATCTGAGCGTCGTCATCGCTGCGTACGTACTTTGTGGTAGGCCTTCTTAATCTCGACCTTGGAGGCGCCCTTCTCGATCTCAAGGATCTCTAGTTTTGTGAGTTTCTGGCTTTGTTGCGCACGTATGCAGACGTACCGTAGAGGTCGATTTCTTCATCCACTGCGCTCGAGTTAGCATGTAATCATGGTGTGATAGGTGGAAAATACGTACTCTTGTGCCGAGCGTATGGGTTGTGCGGATGAGTGAAGAAGGCAAAGAGATGCTGTTCCCAAAGAGATATATACAAGAACGGACGCAGCGTCCAAGGCTGCCAACCAGAGTTTGTCTAAAGGGCAGCGGCAACAAAGTTTATCCTGGTAGGTCGATCACTTTGTAATGCGGGCAAAAGTTCAGACGCGCCCGCACTAGGATCTGTAGGTAGAAGAGATCCCTGTCTACTATTTTCACACGCGAACCGGCAACTCTGGTTCACCACCGCCATGTCCGCTTCTATCCTCCTTCGCCCGCAATTCCCCGCCTACACATGCCGCTCATGTCTTTTACGCCTCTCGCGCAGCCCGCGCCGCCAACTCAGCTCCAAGGCGCCAAACGACCAGAAGAATAATGCAGCCTTGCCCTCGTTTCCTGCACGCACGCGCTTCGCACCATCGCCGACGGGCTATCTGCACCTCGGATCACTCCGCACAGCGCTGTTCAATTACCTCCTCGCCAAGCGGACAGGCGGCCAGTTTCTTCTCCGAATAGAAGATACAGACCAGAAGCGCACAGTGCCAGACGCTGAGCAGCGCCTCTTCGACGACCTACGATGGGCGGGGCTGGAATGGGATGAGGGGCCACAAGTGGGAGGACCGTACGGCCCATACAAACAGTCTGAGAGGAGCGAATTGTACAGGCAGCATGCACACAAGCTGCTCGAATCGGGCAATGCATACCGCTGTTTCTGTTCAGCGGAGCGCTTGAATGCGCTGGCCGAACATAGGCATAAGCTTGGGATAGCCACCGACTACGACCGCACATGCGCCCCAATATCCAAGGAAGAGAGCGACGACCGAGCCGCAAGGGGAGAAGCACATGTCATTCGTCTCAAAGTGCCAGAGCAGTACCCGACCTACAAGGACCTCATCTACGGCACCTTTCGCCCTCTCAAGCGACGCGGCCATGTCACAGAAACCGCCTACGAGGATCCTATCCTCCTCAAATCCGACGGTCTGCCAACATACCACCTCGCCAATGTTGTCGACGACCACCTCATGAAGATAACCCATGTCATTCGCGGCAGTGAATGGATGCCCAGCACGCCCAAGCACATCGCCATGTACCAAGCGTTTGGTTGGCAGCCCCCAGAGTTCGCCCACGTTGGTCTCCTCGTTGACGAAAACGGTAACAAACTTAGCAAGCGCAACTTCGACACCGATATCGCCGCCTTCAAAGAGATGGAAGTCTTCCCGGAAACACTTACCAACTTCGCCGCCCTACTCGGCTGGAGCCATAAGGAAAAATCAGACATCATGGACCTTGGGACCCTGATCAAAAACTTCTCTCTCAAATTCACAAAGGGTAATTCAACCGTCACATTCGGCAAAATGCACTTCCTCCAACGCAAACACGCCGCCCTCCGCGCCGCAAAAGGCGGTGCTCCCTTGCAGGAAATCGTCGACAACATTACCAATCTCCTCCTCTCCCCAGACTCTCCTTACAAAGACTGGAAATCCGTCGTCCGCTCGCCCTTTCCACAAGACTATATCAAGCGCATCGTCCAAGTAGACGCCGAAAACTACACAAACGCGAACGAGTTTCTGTACCGCAATTCCTTCTTTTTTGCTCCGCTGAGGCCATACCGCAAGTCTCCTCCCGTCACAACTACGTCAGATATCCCCATGCGCTCGCAGATGCTGGCGCAGGTGTCCGAAAAGGACTGGGATAAAGATCATTTGATGCAAAAAGTGCGCGAGATTATCGATGGTAGGGAAGAAGGAAAGAAGGGTAGTAAAGACGTGTATCACTACCTCCGCAAGACGATTACGGGACAGGAGCAGGGTATGCGGATTTTTGATGTTATGATTATCCTAGGAAGGGAGGAGACGCTGGCGAGGTTGGGTTGTTGAGAGGGGCATAGGGTCATGTGTCAGGTACGTAGCTTCGACGAGGATAAAAGAAAGAATACTGTACGATACGATACGAAGGGATGAGGGATTTCAAAAAGTGATCTATCATGGTCATTATCAAAGCCATGATGGTTCTTTTAGTAAAACTACTATCTGTAATTCTATGATACCCTTCAGAGAAATGAAACTCCGCTTTGTTTCCCTTTCCACGCCGTAAAACGCCTTTGCCATGCTGTCCAGTCATTGCACAATATCCACACGCCTCTCCGGGCTGCAGCAAGAAGCCTCAAGAAGTCTCCATCTCAACAACATCTGGGCTCTTGACCTCGCCTTCGCTGGGCAGATTGAACACCTTTTCCTTGACCTTTGCAGCCAGTAGACCCATATCTTCTTCGCGTGCAATCTTGGATCCCGCCGCACCCAACTTGGCCAACTGGTTCTTACCCTCGAGACCGCTTGCATAGCCTTGGCCGCCCTTGAATCGCGAGCTGTTGTGGGTTTCCTGCTGCATCTTGCGTGCGAGGTCAGATATTTGCTTGGTGCCGTAGTCGCGGTTGGAGATGAGGGGCGACGACGAGAGTGTCTGTACCCAGTACTTGTTCCAGAGTGCCTCGAGCAGCTTAGCATCGAGAGATGACTTGTAGTGTGAGACTTCCAGAGAGTAGTAGTGGCTAGCATGTGCACCAAAATCTTCAATCTTGCCCAGTGGAATTGTCTCGAAGCCGTCGCTGTCGGCACCCCCAGACATCTTGGAACCACCACCTGCCTTTTGCTGGTTCTCGACATATTCAGTAGAATATGTGCGGAAAGCGCCAATCTCGACTTTGCCGGCTGAAATGGTTCGGTCGGGGTCAATGACGATGGCACAGAAGGGGTCTTGAAATTGCTGCTGTGTTTTCTGTGTGTTCACGTCGATGCCGGATAGCCAGCAACCGTAGCCTGGATGTGAGTGGTACCAGCCTACAGCGTTCTCCATTTGCCCTTGCTCTCGTGCTCGCTGCAGGAACTCGACCATGTACTCATTTGCCTCGTCCTGCGCGTTGACTCGTGTCTCTGTACCTTCAACAGGCAGTCGGAAGGCGTCTGTAACGATAAAGGTATGTGCCTCCACCTTGCCCAGCATCAGACCCATGACCTCGAGAGAGCCACCTGAACGCGCGTGCATAACCATCTTAAGAAGAGCGATGGCGGAGATGCGGACCGAGGTGAAGTAGTTAGGGTCGGTTCGCCATGGGCGCGCTTCATTGATGGCTTTCTGGGAAGAGGAAGAGTAGTTGTACAGGGCGTCTTTGCTGGGGTCAACGAGCTTTATCGAGTTCTCGAGCTCTGTACGAGGCAAGTCAGCGATATGGTCGAGTGGCGGGACATGCGGGGCACACATGGTGCTGTGCCATTGCAGAGAGATAACTACTCACCCCATGTTTTGAGCGCAGTACCCATTGTGTAGTGTTGTTAGAAGCGGTACCGCAGAGTTGTGTTGTTTGTTATGTTACTGGTTAGAGGTGGGGAACGGCATAGTAGTAGTGATGTTAGATTGCGGGGAGCTCGGGAACGCCAAGAGATGATCAGGCACCAGCATACCTATGGCGTTCGACAGCGCGACCATGGTGAATTAATCTACGTGAGTAGAGTTTGCGGCAAACACAATCCATTCTCCTGAGTCTTGCCCAGCTAAATATTACCCTCTAGATCTCCATGCTCTCTCGCATGTGGCTATAATCTACTTGGTTCTTCTTGACTGATCTTCCCATCCTGATCGTTCATTCATCTTCTTAGCCTCTTCCTCCATTCTGTTGACCCATCGCTTGGTCAAATCATCGTTCTCCTTGCGCAGCTTCTCCTTCTCCTGCTCTGCCATGTTCAGTTGGAGGTTTAGCGCCACCAACTCGTCATGCACTTCCTCGACAAGTCTTCCCTTGCCCTTGAGTTCTTCTGCCGTGTCCCTAGCCCGTCTCTCCAATATCGTGCGCGCCTTCTCTAGTTGCTCTATGCGCCGTCTTTGTTCCGTGTCTGTGGTCTTGAGGGCGGCGAGTTCAGCAGAGATGGTTCTAAGCTGTCCTTCTAAATCGCTTCGAGTGCGCTGAGTGGCTGCTAGCTCAGCACGGAGCTGAGCAACGGCAGAGGATGGTGTAACGTCTGGCGTTGCGGGGCTTTTGCCCTTGCCTTTGGGCGTCAAGGACCTCGGCGACGCGCTGGCAGATGGAGACTCTTCGACCGCGACTACTGGATGCGCCTGGTGTGCTGTGCTATCGGCGAGCTTTGTATCTGCGTATCGTGAGCCCTACTCAACGCTTCAGCGCAACGCGGCGCAGTCAGAAAGCCCTCTTACAGGCGTTGACGTAGGCCTCGTGCGCCTTCTCCCGTGCGTCGCGCGCTTGCAGTGCGGCTAGATAGTCCCCGAGCGGATTACTCATGGCGGCAGGCCAAGATGTTTGCAGCAGAAATAGTAATGCGACGGGCCTGCCGATATCATGGTGGTGGTTACATGGGGTGGGCTGGAGATGGTCACGGAGGTGTGAGCTGGCGGGGGTGGGCGGCCTTCTCGGAGGTCGTCGCTGCTCCGATTCGATCCCGACCGGTCTAGCGTGGATCGAAAACAGTGAAGCTTCTTGAATTACATCTCGAACCGCCATTGACAACTTTTCTTTTGACTTTGCCTTCCCTGCTTCCTCTTTTTCGAAACACAAACTACCAAAAATGCCGCCTACGCACATCTCCGGAACCTCGCGTGCCCTCTACCGAGTATTCATCGCTCCATCTCTCCGCAACACAACTTCGATCCCGCTTCTGTACGCCCCAGCATTTGCGCCATCAACATCAGCTTCCACATCTCTCGCCTCCTCGACCCCAAGCTTGACCTCCCGGACATCAATTCGCACAAAGAAGTACACCAAAGACACTCGTCGTCATGCACTATCAGACTACTACGTTCTTGACAACGCCATCCAAGCCAATCGTATCAACTTCGTGGATGAAGACGGCAAATTCCACAAGAACGTTCCGCTGGACGAGGTTCTCGCAAGTGTCCAAAAGGCCACACACCACCTAGTGCAAATGACGCCCGGCAAGGTCGACGAATTCGGGCAAGCTGACCCCGACAACTTGCCCACCTGCCGCGTCATTTCCAAGATGGATCTCCGCAATCAACACGAGCGCAAGCTTGACACACTGCGCCGCCAGGCAAAAGGCCAGGGTGCTGGCCCCTCTTCCAAGTCCCTCGAACTTAACTGGGCTATTGCTCCCGGCGACCTGAAGCACAGACTAGGATCGCTGAAGAAGTTTCTCAAGGAAGGCAGAAAAGTCGAGGTTATGCTGGGGCCTAAGAGGGGGGGAAGGAAAGCCACGCCCGAAGAAGCTGATGCGGTTTTGAAGGCGGTCAGGGAGGCTGTGCAAGAGTGCAAGGGGTCTAGCGAGGTCAAGAGTGAGGGGCAAGTGGGAGGGGTAATGATGGTGGTTTTCCAGGGGAGAAAGGTGGAGAAAAAGGAAGATGATGGCGCGGCGGAAGGTTCTTGAGTCAAACATCTGAATGGATCCGATCTCGAACCGCGGTTAGCAGGTGCAATGGAGAAGAAGCGGAAAAGCATTCAGGCATGCAACATGTAACACTAACCGCCAACTTGCATGGCATGTAAATCATAAAGCCACGACTCATGAGCGTCTATAGATACAATTGTACAATATCACAAACTTCTACAGAAGAAGCCTATACCCTCTTTTCCTCTTTACCTGTTTGAACATCCATTTCACTTGATAAACCCTCGACGTCCTCCGCATTCTCGGCCTCCAGTTCAGTCCTCTTCAACTCAAGCGCTTCATCGCATGCACGCACCTCCTCTTGTGCTTTTTGCTTTCCAGCAAAGTCACCCTTGAGGTTTGCAACGAGCAGCTTCTGCTTTGCGACCTCGAGCCTCGCCTGGAGCAGGGCCATCTCTACGTCATCGACGAAGGTCCTCTCCACGCTAGCCGCCTCGAGCAATTCTTCTGCCTTTTCTAGCTCGCCGCTGAGCTTGAGGGCCTCAACACGGTGCTCGTGCACCTGGGCGGCAAGTAGAGCAGCCTCATACTGGACCTCGAACTTCTCTACTTCGAGTTGTCGTGTTTCAATCATGAGCTCTTCTGCTTTTTGGCGGGAAGTTTCCGAGGCTGTGTTGACGTTGTCGTCCTTGATGTTGATTTGGTAGTTGAGAGCTTGAATGCGTGGGGTACGGTCAGACTCGCCGTGGTCAAGGTAATCATCAAAAGACATGCCTGTCTTCTGTGCGAACTGAACTTCCTTGGCCTCAGCCAGTAGGTTGTACGCCGAGATGGTGAGCTCGGTTCGCTTAGGGCCTTGAGGGAGTGACTCGGCTTCGGCATAACGTCTTGTTGCTGTGTCTTCGTATGCTTCAGCGCGGAGAGCTTCCTTTTCCTTAGGCTCAGCGAGCGACAGAGCGCGGAACTCTTCCCAGCCGACGATTGATTCAAGGTCCGTAGGTGGTGATGATCGAATAAGGCTCTTGTGCCATGGTTGCAGCGCCTTGTGTGTGAGATCTTCCTCGTGAGAAAGCAAAATATTGTGCAAGGCGTCGCGCTCAATGATGACGCGAGAGAGCTCCAGCAGATTCTTAACGTCAACCTCCTCCCATGTGAGGGTTTGCTCGCCGCGGTCCATTTCCACTAGGGCCTGTTCGAGCAGTGGCCGTTCCTCCAAAGTCACCATTAAGCTCCGACCCTTACCCCTCAGCTTCTCATGGTGCTTGAAGATATCGCTCAGTAGCCTTGTTGAAGGACTTTCAATCTCCATGGCATTGTCGACAATGATGAGTTCACCTTTCCTGAAGCGATACGACAGTGCTGTACGCCACGCAAGGTCGTAGACCTTCTTGGGCAGCTCTGATGCAAAGTCTCGTGGTTTGGGGCCAAATGCGACACCTCCACCCCTCAACATGGGTGACTTCTTGTCTCCTAGACGAGCGTGACCTGTACCCTTTTGTGGCCGAACCTTTCTTGCTGAACCGCGGACTTCATATCTGGTTTTGGTAGAGGCAGTACCTAATCGGGTCATGTCTCCCTCGTAGACCACGGCACGATGCAGTATGTCTCGTCTTGTAGGCAGGTACAGGTGGTTTGCTGGATATTGCTCAAACCGTAGCGGCTCGAGGGAGGGGAACTGGTGGATAGTCGCCAAGACGGTCTGCTCTTCAAACGGTTTGACGGGAACATAGTCGGCGGTTGGTTGTCTAATAGACGATAGCGTGGCATTGGCTGGCGCAGATGTAGTTATAGAGCGGGCTGAAGGCGTGCATAGAGATTTCTGTGAAGCGTTAGCGGGTCGCATGCTGCAAGAACAAGGCTACCCACAGCGCAGCGCGAGCATAGCGCACTCTGCCGTATCGACAGTCTGCTCAATTGCCATGTGACTCCCCGCATTGGCGCGGATATCCTCGAGGAAGCCATGCCAGGTCGGGTATCAAAAAAGTTCACCAGGTTGATGTCGCGGAGTTGGAGGCGGAGGTTTCGGGGCACGGACCTCAACCATCACCACATTTTCTAGCAGCGCCGTCACTCGGCATCGACACCAAGCCATCGCCCACCATGGCCTCGTCCGTACGCCAATTCAGCACATGTCTGCGATGCGTGCGACAGCCGCCCGGCGCCAATGGCACGCGCCGCCTACTCTCGACCTCGCCCGTCGCCCGTGAAGAGTTGCAGACCCAGCCTACGAATGCGACTGGGCCTCCCCCGCCGTCAAACCCTCCCGAAGGCGCTGCCCAGAAGGCATCTCCCCAAGCCGTGCCCGAGTACATGCAGGAATGGGGTACGCTAGACCCTCAGATGGTGGAGAACAAGAAACAAGAACGCCGTTTGCTGCGGAGAGAGCATGTCCAGCCAGTGGGATCTCGCCGTCGTCGTGCTGCTCTTCGCCGTTCTGCCCTACAGAAGGCTACCGAAATTCCTTTTGAACAGCTACCATACCAATGCTTTCAGGAGGCTAGGAAATTTCTGTTGGAGGACCGGCAAGAGAAGATCAAGGAGATTGAGACGCAGCAACAGCGAATTAAGAACTTAATGGACCAGGATCCCAGTGTTAGTGGAGGACCTGCTGCAAAAGAGACCAGGTTACGTAGCATGAGGAAGCATCTGAACGATTTGATCGTTCTAGCTGATATCAACGACCCGGTGGTGAAGCGGAAGTTTGAGGATGGCCAGGGTAGGTTGCATGCGTTGGTTTTCTGCGCTTTACTAACTGCTCTGAAGGCAACATGGACAAGCCCATCTACCGCTATCTTGCAGACAAGAAGTGGCGGCAGTACAAGCGCCTCGTCCTCGAGCAGCGTATCACACAAATGGCCCTCATTCCAGATGTTCTTCCATCGTTGGATCTTGTAGCAGACATCGATCTTGGTTTTGGAAGGAAGACCGTTGCCCCAGGCGACTTTGTCGACTCCTCTATCAGCGAGAAGATGCCCCGACTCAACGTGCAGACATTCACCCCAGGCGAGAAGCTTGTCACAGTTGTGGTGGTCGATGCGGATGTGCCTGTTCCAGAGAACGACAGCTTCACCTACCGATGCCACTTGATTGCCTCCAACATTCCTATCTCTCCTAGCAACACATCGATACCTCTCCAACGCATCGCCCAAGAAGACAAAAAGGTAGAGGACCCTAGCGCCAAGAAGATTGCGCTGCCCTGGATTGCGCCTTGGGCTCACAGGGGCGCGCCATACCACCGCCTAGGAGTCTTTGTCTTTGAGCAAAATGCTGGTCAAGCGCTTGATGTTACCAAGTTTGGCCAAACCAAGCGCATAGGCTTCAACCTGCGCAGTTTCACTGACTCGAACAAACTGAAGCCAATCACCGCTACACTTTTCAGGACCAAGTGGGATGACAGCATGGCAGGCGTCATGGAGCGCGCCGGTCTGAAGAACCAGCTTAACGTAGAACTGAAGAGGAAGAAGGTTGAGCCGCTACCATATAAGAGACGGACGGAACGTATGCGATGAGCAACATCCAGGCTTCAAGCTGAATGACCAGGTGTATGATGTAGATTTATGTACATTATGTAGCACTTTGATGCACCGTACTATCACACTCCAGTTAAAGCGCAGCTTCTGGTCATTTATCCCCGTTTAAAGAGTTTGACATTCGTGGCGAGACATACGGATGGAGGTCGAACACGCTAGAGTTGCTCCTTCCATCTTTTCTGCGCATCATCATTTCTCACCTTCCTGCCCTAGCGCTGCACCTCTTGCATGGCTCTCTTCATCCATTCGCGAATACTTCTCAACATCGGCTGCGACTGGATAGATATTCGCCATCATCATTCCTCTGCTATTGTCAATATCGTCGTTTCCAGCTGTCCATCACCGCATCCCTACTATCCCTTCATCACAACAGCCACCGATGAGTCTGAATCTTCCATTTGTTCCTTCGCCCGTCTTGCCCTCTCAACGGCAGATTGCGCTGGCTATTGCTATCGTTCGAAGTAAACCTCACGGGGTGCCATTGCGAGGTGAGTAAATGCCGATTGAACGTAGCCAATACCAACTAATGATACAAGACCACATCGCACAGCTACGTTCCAGTGTCAAACGGGGTCGGGATCCTTTCGATACAGCCGACCCGAGTGGTTATGTTGATCAAGTCGCCTATTGGAAGGAGCGATGCAAGCGTGCTGAGGACGAGTGTGAGAGTCTCCGAAACACCAATATCAGACTACAGTGGTCGAACCAAGTACTCTTGAGCCAAACAAATGCAGTTGTAGGCCTCGATGCGAGCGTCAATGCTCAACCACCACTTCCAAAGAAGAATTTGAAGCGGCCAAGACAGACGCAAAAACGAGCTCAGGACACGGTTACTGACGCACAAGAAACGATTGATCATGACTTGGACTTGCTGGAGACTATGGGAAACGATGGAAACGTCCTCATGCAATCTTTGTTCAACGTTCATTCTTCATGCAGAGCCACTAATTCCGACCCCAACATACTCTGCTTCAACTTGATCAATAGCGCTTCAGCCATGGGAGGAGTCATACTCTTCGTCGCTCGAAATCACGACACTTTGTCTCGCAATGGACATAAGAACATAGGCGGAGTATCTTCTCTAGAAAAAGACCGATCCGACTTTACCAACGCTCTCTCAGTGTGCGCAAGAGCTTTTATGTCAATACTGGTCGGAGCGGACAAGCTTATGAAACTAGAATGTGACAAGCGATTAGCCAGTTTGATTGTTTGCGAGTTAGCAGAGATGTTCAAGAAAGCACTGGAGGCCATCAAGATATCGGCCCAGTCCACTGCGCAAAGCTTTCTTTCGCAGCCACGTACGTCAAAGAAGACGAAAACAAAAACCTGTCCCGATTTTGTGAATGAGTCCAGTGCAGCTAGAGCAGTCGCTCATCTTCTAATGAGCTTCGTCGGGTTTCTAGAAAAGAACAACGACTTCCACCAAAATATATTCGACGGCTTCGTTCTCATGCTTTTTGAATGCATCGGCAAGAGGCTCTATTACGCGATGTTCGGACAGCACCGATCATCCAATATCGAGAAGAACATAATGCCATTGTCTCAAGCAGGAGATTCAGGTGAAACTTTTAAACGGGATTGCAATGCTCTTGGCATGCGCCTCGAGGCCAAAGCACTCATTCTAGTCCTTGAGCGTGTGATGGGTTTGGCTCCAAACCACATGAACCCACAACATCTTCGAGCGAACCAAACACCCAATCGGGCATCCCGTAAAATGACCCTCAGAACCATCACCACCTCTTCCAGAGCGCGCCTGAGTCCGCTTGCCAAAGAGCGCTTGCAGCGTACGCTTCTTGCATGTCTGTACGGGGATAGGACTGACGATGAGTTCTTGGACGTCCTCACGAAGCCGATGCCACAGATGCGCCTCGGCCAAATGCAGAATGTAGCCAAGGTGGAGGATGAAAACGTTGAGACGTGGTACAAGGAGGAAGTCTGGCGGCTTGTTGGCTGGGACATTCTCGCGCGTGAGGGCGGATGGTGAGGCCGTTCTTCGGCTGCGATGTTCTGAAGAAACTCGTTATGTACCTAGCATGTCAGTTACGCTTAAACATGCCGTGTTTGCAATTACTGAAATCTAAAAGTTCTGGATGGTAATTTTGCAGTATAAAGATGTATCATGCATCACATCGTCGCACACCTCAAGCGATGCTGAACTGTGAGATTTTTATCTAGGCTAGTACGTTCGCAAATAAAGATTATGTTTAATACATTCATGGTAGCTCTACAGCTTTTACCTGGTACCAGAACGTGGGGTAGTAATAAGACCACCTCTATATTAGTCACATCCCCTGAGCCTTAGTGACACTAACATTACAACATTGCAGTCCCACATAATATGAATAATCGTCCCTTAACAGAAATTTCGATCAGAATATCGAGGAAGATCTCGTCTCCACTTTCATCTTAGTCTGTAGAGTCCGTGCCCCAAGGCTTTCGACATGAGTTGCTACGAAGTATATCTGGCCCCAAAGTGTTCCATGTCTTCATGATTTGTTAGGACGATTCGTTTCTTATCCTGATTGACCTGCACGCCAGGTACCGTCTGCTACCGTCTAGGATAACTGTTCTCCGAGTTCGTCATCCAGAAGAGTGACACGAAAAATAAGGACCTTAACAAATACCGAGATGACATCGAGGAACTCGACAGATGTTTAGCCTGTGAGGCCTTGGTTCGTATCACCAAATGAGAGACTCCAGCAAAAAATTCCACTTATATCGTACAACGCAGCTGCACAACATATAAAGGCTTGTTTACTTATAGATAAATGGTATTTCTGCTCAATTTTGTTAGTGGATACCTGGAACGAGCCATCGCGAGCCTCGGTAACTCGATCATTACAACATCATACCCCTGCATGTCGCGACCTCAATCGTTCTGTCATACACTTCTTCATAGAGACTTCAAAGTCCTGAAACGGAATAGTTGCCGTATAGTCACTGAAGGTACAAGTGTACGTGCCGCTTAATACTAGATCCGTGTGTTTCTTTAAGCCAAATGCAGGTACAACACCGGGAGCGTTGATGCTAGTTAAACAGGGCCGAATGATCGGCAGTCTAGAAGATGTCATGTGGGGAGACTAGGGCGAGAGACAAGGAAGGTTATCCCTGCGTAGTCTATGGTGCTTTCACTCATGAGGCAAGAGTGTCCGTTGTAAGATTGCTTTGGGGTAGTTACCGGCTTCGCGGTGTCTTACTTGCCGAGTGTACATCCATTTTTGATCTTCATTGAAAACAGGGTCGTCATATTACTTCGTTCTTGCTAGTATATAACTCTGATCAGTAGCGTCTAGACAATGATTCAGATACAATCAGCTGTACAGTTATCGCTAACGCAAAGAACTGACTTCTTACAAACCTACTACCTACCATGCATTCCCTCAGCATCTATCTCACTGCTCTTTTAGCGATCTCAGTCTCCGCATCTCCCGTCGTAGAAAAACGTGCGATATCTTGTCTCAAGGTCGGCGCCACAGCAACCGCAGTATGGACCAACGCAGCCGGCCAGTCCTGTCGCTGGACCGGCATAGTAGGTAGTAACTTCGGGGCAAACAGCGTGAATGGTGGAGAGTAAGCAGTCTAGATTACAACATATCTATTCATACAGTATCTAACGTACTATATAGGTACAGCTGTAATGGCCGCTGCGGAGCAGGCTGCTCAGGCGCTGCACTCGGCAACGCATATACACAGGACTGCTTCTCGCACGATGTGTGTTCTTGGTTTAATAATGCTAGTGGTGGTGCGAGGTAAGCTATTTAGGGAAGGAATCATTGAAAGGGTCTCTTGCTGACACAGTATCTAGTGATAAAAACTGCGGTGCTGCGTTTAATGCGGCGATTGATGATACGATTGGTGGTCTAGCTGCGGGCTGCGGACAGACAAATCCGTCTAATGCTGCTGTGAGGCCAAGTACGAGGCCGACATGCTCGTAAGGTGGGATAATTCATATCAAGAGTAAAGAATGCATTTTATGTATATAGAGTATAGTATTTGGCTTATATTTAGTCCTTGAGTTTAGCCACGTATAAATTGCTGCAACTTCAAAGAGTCAGGACCAGAATTGAAGAAGCTTGTCATAAGACATCGTATAATTATACACAGAAACAAGAGAATGCACTTATGATCCAAGACGCATCCATCGCACACCTCGCCACATCAATCTCAAACAGCCAACGCAACAGTGCGTGAAAACACATCCTACAAAGAACCCCAAAGAAGTGATCCAAAATAAGAAGGCGACCACCGGATATCCCATGATCCAAGCACCCATGCTAACCCCAATCCCCAGGGCCGCAAACATGCTCCTCCCCCTCATTCAAGATGATCCCTCCCCTCATTTAGCCTCTTCATCTCGGCCCACTTGCTCACCTCATCAAAATTCCGACAAACATGAATCGCGCCCGTGCCATCGGTTCCGGGAACGTCTTCCAACCCAGGTGTCTGTGACTGACCCTCCAGCGTCGTATCTCCAAAGCACATGATGGCATTGCGTATGTAGTCGAAGCAATGGTCGTTGTGCACCAGCCTATTCTCATTAATTGTAAAGTCCTTGTTGCGGATCTGAATGATGAAATCGTCCATTGCGGCTGCGATGTGCATTAGGCAGTGGAGCTCGTGGAAGACAGCGATTGAGTAGGATTGTTTCCCTGGAGCTTCTTTGAAGTGCATGGGTGGTGGGAGTTGGTGCGAGTCGTAGTCTGGTACGTCGATGAAGCCGGCACCGACTGGTATGGTTAGAATGTGGAGTGTGAAGGAATAAGAGAAGGTGTTTCTTACGCGGGAGTAGGTTTTCCCATTCTCTTTTTGTCTCGTTAACAGACGCCATGGTCTTATGGTCGGATCTGTATCTTTTGTCGATGCGAAAAACCTTTTTTTCAGTCGAGACTGTGGAGGTGTGAGAAACCGTTACTTGAGGTGATATCTTCAGGCTAATCTAGGCAAGCAGATAGCAACTCACATTTAGGAACAAGGCCATTGAATTCCACTCCTGGCTCTGGCCCCTCTATTCGGCTGTGAAGAATAGATAGTTGACAAAATACTATCGTGGAAAGCAAGAAGAATGTACCGGGCCAGCGGAGAAACGCCAGCTTTTCTATTGTTGCGCAACATCTATTCCGCCGATATGTTGGTTGTGGCATTTCTATGGGGCTATCAGGAGAGCTCTCGGTGCTCACTTTGGAATATCGAAAAGACGACGACATGATAACGTATTGTAGCGTGGTCTGATGTGACGTTCGAAGCTAGCAGAGTGGACCTGGATAATCGTATTCTTGGATATTGAATGTAATAATGTACAAGTTTACTGGACGCAGTGCCAGGGAGCTGGAAACCACAGAGTTTGCATCGACTCTTATGGGGGACGATATCAACATATCCAGTTTGTATAGATGGAGTGTTACGAATAACGCTAAACCGCTTTCTTTTTCCCTGCGTGGTATTCAGGGCCTGATTAGGCAATCCCTTCGCGACCGGCGAAAAAAGTCGTTCGACCGCCACAAGCTGGTGATTTTGCTTGATTCTCATCTCGGAGGCTTTTCATTCTGAATACTGCCCTGAATATGCAAGGAACAACGGCGGCGTTCTAGGCTTGCAAACGCGTTTACGCCACCAGGATCCTTCCAGAGCCTCATTTCACTCCGAGTCCTTCTCGTTTGGGAAGCTGCTCAGATAACTTTCCAAAACATCGACCACGTCTGACTGGGAGATTTTTGCTGGTTTCTTTGCCATCTCTCGTGTGTTTTCTTGTTTCTTCCTGGCCCCTACGGCTCGTCGATGCGCACGACTCTTGACATGCAGAGTCCAGTCGTTTTCAGTAATAGCAATTGTTCCACATGTCTCACAAACTTTCTTTTGCCACAAATCTGGCCTTTGTCCAAGATCGTATTCCCGCTTGGGTGTGAGCATTTCTGCTGCTGCAGTGGAAAGCGATGAAGGCTCTGGGAGGGATTCGCCTGCAAGAAACTGCTTCGTGATGCTATTCGCAGGCCGCGCGACATCATTTTCCCATTTAGAAATATCAGAGCCATCCACTAAGAAAGTGTTGCTCTTTTGCCCTGCTTCAAGCAACGCGTTGAGCAGTTTGATGCGAATCCATTTGATCTGACGATTGGCATACTGACGCGTAGCCGCTTGTGTTTTTTCAATTGCCGCTGTCTTCAGTTTTTCGAGTTCCTGGCTTGTCTTTGTCTGGTCTTGTAGAGCATGTTGATAGTCCAAAAACTCCTTGTAGCCTATTGATACCCAGATGCCGCGGGTTTGGTCGATTCGAGTACTGGTGCTAGACTCGTGTTGTTGACGAAAATCATTGAGTTGTTGCACCTCGGAGAGAAGACCCTTGTTGATCATCTTATCGACACGGCCATCGAGACGGCGGTACAGCACGTCTTTGTCGGCGTGCACCCAAAACACCAGTGTGTCAAAACGAAGACTAGAGTTGCTGCCGGGTTCCAAGGTCTCCGAGTGAGATGGAGAAGACTGGCGTTTTAACCGTTGTTCTTTATACAACTCGGATGCTGGTTTGCCTGTCCTCAGATATATCTCAAGTGAGCGCTGGATCTTGCGCCTCTCATTTGGGTGCCATCGATCGGCCATGACGGGATCAACTTCTTTCAGCTTCTCAAGCAGGATTTCTGTTGGCTCTTCCAATATCGGAAGCTTTTCGCTGTTTTCGTCTAAGTGCAATGCAGGCTCGTCAGCGAGCGCGTCTTGAAAGAGCAGTGACTGTGTATAATAATGAGTTCCGCCGACCAAGATGGGCAATTTGCCCCGGCTTCGGATCTCGTCAATCTGAACTAGTCAGCAACAGCCTTTTGAAATAGGCTTGCTTCATACTATGCCCAGAGCCTCGCCTACAAACTTCCCTACAGTCCATGTCTCTTCTTCAAGGCTAATGGAACCTAGAAGATGGTGAGGCACACCTTTCGCTTCTTCTGGGGTGATTTTGTTAGTTATTATAGGCAGGCCTCGGTATAATTGCATTGCATCTCCATTGATAATTTCGCCGTCGAACTTCTGCGCAATCTCTACTGCTAGCTGCCTACTGTGATCAGCTTTGCCCAGTATAACTCAGTTTATCTTCTTTACATCTGATTTTCCTGTGCCCGTTGCGCCTACGACGGCAATCAGGGGCTTTAGGGGTGCTTGCACCATCCTGCATGAACTGAATGTTCTGATAAGCCGTAACATGCATGCATCAATGGCTGCGCAGAAGTTGTGGCTTGGTAGCTGAAAATACTGGTTACAAAATGCGGGGAGACGCTTTCTTGATTGGTTCTAGCGTTGCTGATCACGCGTTTCTGGTTAGCGCCACCAATCGGCCTGATGGGGTGAACATGGAACAAAGTTGAATTCGAGACGTAAATATCATGTGATATCCCTTTAGCTGCTTGCAACCCCTCATTTTGTTGTTTGTATGTCAGCAGATATACAAAAGAGAGCAATTGTCACCCGATGATCTGACGTTTGCTTCAATCACAGGCACCTGTTGCTTGAATTCAACCAGGTATAAGGCAAGGCACTCGTCTGCAGTATCAGAACACTACAACCCTCTTGCACCTACATCATGTCTCATCAAATACCACACACAAACTTCATACGTCTTTTGCCGGCAGAGACCCATACACAGGCTGGGAAGGTCTCGCCATCAAGCAACAAAACCTCGCAGGACCGCTGCACATCGTGCATCCAGAAAGAAGATGAAGCAGCTTCCTCTGAACCTCAAGGCTGGAATCAAACACGAAGTGAATCCGGCCATGAAGCCGTAGACGACAAGAACCACGGCATCCCCTCACTGAACGTCCCTGCGATGCTACACCAGAGCAGTGAGCATCCAACAGAAAAGATGGAAGAAGGTGGGGAAGGGCCAATGCCTGGTCATTGGCCCGTTCCACATGCTGCCGAAAACCAGAAGCACGCTTGGTACAGTTCCATGCTGGGCATCCAGGGCAAGGTCAAGGACGAATGGGGGTTTTCTAGTGCAAGCGCATCGCGTTCGCACACCCCAACTCCAAGCAAAATTTGTTGAGCAGATTGCTGTTACAATATTACTTGTAAATTGATAGTCGCAACTTTTAGTGGAATTGTGAATTTCTTCATTAGTTGGTGAGATAGTTTCCCCGCTTCTGTGTGATGAGACAGCTTTGTGGGGTCTGGTGGCGCCATTTGCGATTCGAGCAGTGGGTGTTACCTAGATGCAAGCCACAGATTCTAGATCAACCATAAGCAGAGGTTTCAGAGGGCGCATCAGCAGTGTAATTATACCTAATAGTCTTTTGAGTCCAGCAAAACAGCGGTGGCTGAGTTGCAGTTTCTTCTTATCTCGATAGAATGATTGACAGCTTGATGAAAAATAGTTTTGTGAGTATTTCAAATTGCGGTCACACTTGCGTGTATTCTCAAGTTTTTTTCTAAGCTTTAATCAGAAATTAAGTACTTTTTTCAAATCAGACGATACTTCTCGTAGTGCTACCTGGGTGATTTAAGCAGCGTTGCGTACAGAAGAAGAGCGCGATTTGGTTTCCTATCCGAGCAAATTGTAACCCATTGGTGATTGTACAAGCATCAATTCAATTGAGGCAAGCTCAGAACCGTCTATAAGCTAAGTTATCTACCGCCTTGAAGCAAATGTCCGAGTCTACGGTACTTGTCACGTGAGTTCGACATAAGACCCGGGCCCTAATCGGGTTTCCCCCGGACTCATAGAGCTACGGGCAAGTGCATTATAGAGCCTCCATCTGAGCCTTGAGATGAACCTCAAGGACTTATCTTAATGCTGTTCTGATGTTTCTGCTCCTATCTACCAAATTGCTCACATTTTTCTGTGCCGCATGCAAATTCACAAGGATACAAAGAACGCTCCTTCTCCAATAACATTTGGTACAGAATGGAAACAATATCATCAGTACGCCTATCTCATGGCTTTAAGATTGCAAGCATAAAGATTCTTCTAGCCGCCCTGTACTGTAGGCTTTCATTCATTACTTTTTGTTACTAACCGATGCGGCTGCTTGTTGGATGGAGGCGTGGAGGTTGGGGCGGGAACGGCGAATGTGAAGGATCGTGCCGCTGGTCCGCATCTGCGCCTGCTTCTCTGCCTGCAACACAGTCGCATCATGTTTGCGATAGATTGATCGCGACACGATACATCAGCGCAAAAATCGTCTCGAATGTGGCGAACAAATCTTTTGGTTGCTGGCCGTTAGAAGTTGTTCGTCCAGGCTGGTCTTTGCATGGCGTCGAGTATCGATCTGGAGAGCGCTGTCATATGTCCCTGTCTGGGAATCGCATGGAGCCACGTCAGTTGCTCGCAGTCTATGGCGTTGCCTCGAGCCGTTCATTCGTTGAACATCTCATCCAGGTGCGAGTGACTTCCAACTGAGTGGTCGTGCGCAAGCCTACTAATGCGGAATCGAGGCACAGCTGTTGAGGGGCTTATGCATAAATCAGACAGGAAGGCTGAAATGGCATTCTACGAAACTACTCATTCTTGCAATTTTCATCTAAGAATATACATATATGGAACAATGTCCGACCCTCCACTTACTGAGAAGCTTGTCTACCTGGCGCTCAAAGACATCTTTGTTGGAAATGAAATTCAGCCAGTCATAACGAGGAGCATTCGTAAGTGGGTTCGTAAGAGGATCAACAAGTTTCAGAACGACTTCAGAATCAAAGCTTTAATTCAGCAGCATACCTTGCCACGCATCACTCAGGTAGCAACAGTCCTGTTAGAAGAGCAAATCTTTGATTCCGACTCAAAAGCGAAAGCGCGCTTTCCTGATGTTTTCGAAGTACTTCCAAGCCATGATGACCAGCCGACGTACTTTGAACCCAAGATTGCAAAGAGTGATGCAGCACCTGTACAGCGTATTGGGGTGTACAGTCCTGAGGAGCTACTGAGCATCGGAGCCAGCCTCAAACCCAAGAACGAAGAACAGCAGATCAATGCCAGTATGTCAATTCAATGAATCTTCAAAGATAGTATTCATCTAAGGCGAAGAAGATCTTCCAGCCTACATCCCCAAGATTGCAACAAATGAGGTAGCAGATCTTAAGATCGTAGACGAAAATGGACTCGAGGCTGGTATGTGTATGCTGCCAACCTACAGTTTAAGCTCATCTGTGCTAGTTGAATCGGGCCTGCAGAACACAGATGCAGTATCCGAGTCTTCACAACAGCCGCACACACAGCCGACGATGGCTACGCAATCGCTCGATTCTGTTTGTCTACCACTCTGGGATCAGCATCGAATTCTTGCTAGAGTTCAATACATCCTCGAAAAGGCATGCTTCACCTTCGCGCAAAAGCATTTAGGTGGTGTTCTGCAAAGAGAAGGTTGGGACTGCACAGAAGCAGTCGAACTTAATCGATGGCCTAAGGTCCTACTCACTTATCAAGAAGAGTGTGGCCTGAACAATATAAAAAATCTTCGCAAGCCGCTACCCATCCTTCTGAACTCAATCACCCAGCTCCGGCACGATACTGTTCATCGAACTCGCCTCTCGTCCACTAGGATTTTGCAACATCTCACTGATGCCGTACTTCTAGCGCGGCTACTACATGATGACGTGTGCGCGGATTCGATATGTCTTATATGGAAAATGACTCGAGATACTATCGAAGAGATGATACGCAGCAAGCAGTTACTGGATTGTAGATTAGCTGAGATCAAGAAAGAGTTTGCCACGAAAAGAGCTGCATTGGAGCGTCAAGAATCTAGGTTGCTAGAGGCTGTAGTGAGAGAACACAAGGAGCCTATGGTCTCTGTAAGTGGAAGTTTGGATCGATTACTATCTGGGGATCTTGGTGACTCCAATGAAGTTCATGCGAGATGGGGACATGTGCATGACAGCACCCTCTCTAGTAACGAGTCGTCTGAACCTAGAAGTACTGCTGAGTCTAAAAAAGGGCAAGAACTGGGGGATAAGACTGCTGAACAAAGCGATGGAAGTGTAAAAAGTGTCGAACATCTATCTGCATCTCCCATACTCGTGCCAACGGTCGACGGTGGCTTCATCGAACTAGCCCTCACTTGCGGAAAGAAGGACGCTGGGAAGCACAAAGACGAGGATCTATCAGAGCCACTGCCGCATCCAGCGCGAACTAACCCTGAGCTCGATAGTCATGAAAGCGACCCAGAGAACTCTTCACAATACTCTCTACCCCATCATCCGAATGTATCGACGACCACGAAGAACGTGGCTGAAGAAGCCGAAGAGGAGATAGAAGCAGCAGCAGCAGTCATGTCTGATTGGGATGGTTCGAATCAATAAGAGTGCAATAAAGAACCTTTTCTCCAAGCCAAGTACTGATCCTGGGTCTGCTAGAGAAGTATACACTGAGAATGACGCTGATCCAGACGGTAACACCAGTTGAGCAAGTTGTACCCGCCACATACATCGAAGAGGATCTTATGGCAGGAACCCAATCGCCTGTTTGTCAGTCCGTATAGATTCGTGGTTGGCGAGTGCAGAACATTGCCAAATTGCGGTTGGTATCAGCCAGTGGGTTTCACGTATCTTGTGAACGTGAGTTCGTATAGTGCAGGGCTATAAACCACTTTTAGTACTTCTTTTTGCCACTAGATTGAGTAAAGCAGATTAGATTGCATAGTCAAGTAGCGCATCTGTTAAGAGCATCTTTCATATCTTACGTGCAAAAACAATCCCCCTTTGGCATTGTACTATTCTCTAGAAAGCCTTTCCAAGGCGGATAGACTTCCCTCCTCTCGCATAGAATTTCCGCACTCTCTACACAATGATCTACTACTAATCACCTGCACTACACCACGTGGTTCTCGAGACTAGAATGAGAAAACCCGTATATCCTGGGACCTGCACGCCGCCTTTCTATGTTTCTACTATTCTTACAATCAAGGCCTCGATCTCCACGTCGAGTTCCTGGCTATCATGTAATCCTTGCTTTGTATTGACTTCCAGATACCCCAGAGCCCACCCAGAGGCCAAATTCCTCTCAACTTCAGACCCCAGTCCTTATTCACCATCTCCGTGTACTTTTCGACATCTACATGCACCTTGTCGTACACTTCAGGAAGCAACTCGGCGTTGTATTTCTTTCTCAGTCCCTGATGCCACTTGTGATCGAATTGTGCCCAGAAGTCGTCTTTGTTGTAGTACGTCTGTGCATATAGCCACTTCATGCCGCCCATCTCACCGAGTGTCTTCTCGAGTGCGCGGTTTTTCTGAAGATAGCTCACTGGGTCGCTAGGTCCAAATCCCCAAAGGCCGATATTAAGCATCTGGTCTGACTTGAGGGCGCCTTTCGTGTGTGGATGCATGGTTGGCTGAGGGCTTTGTTTGAGTGGACAAAGCCACAGCGGCCAGATACCAAATGTTTTGTCAGTGTAGTCAATAAACTTTTCTGCATTGGGATATGGCAGGGCCATGTCTTGTACGATGTAACGTGTTACAATTCCTGATGCATGCAGAGCTCGGTAGAGCATGCGTGTGTGCAGGAAGTCATCGAGAAACCATCGGGTGTACTTGTTGAACGGGAAGCGCATGTAGCTGAAGGCAGAGCGGCCAACCCAGAAGCCACCACGATCATAGCGGAACATGTACTCAGCCAGTGGTATGTACTCTACAACCGGCTCGGCAGAATTTCGTGTTGCTGCTTCCACATGAAGGTAAAACCACGGATCCCAAGGGTTGCTAAATGTTTGCGGCTTGGTGTTTGGTGGGAGTTCGTCGGTCATTTCGCCTGTGATGATAGCGCCGTGGTCTTTGCTAAACAAAACGCCATCCACATAGTCGTTCTTAGCGCCCTTTTCGCCCTCGGTATGCTCTTTGACTTCCTTGACAGCCTGCGCCACATTACGCGTAGGATAATAGGTAGTCTTGACATACTTCTTGGCCTCAATCAGATTCAGGTCAATGAGGGTTGTGACGCCGAGAGTGCCGACCGCTCCAGCAGCGCCGCGAAACAGATCTTCATTTTCTTTTTCGCTTGCCTTCATAATTTTGCCATCAGCCATGACCATTTCTACTTCGTTAATGGTACGATCAAAAAAGCCAAATTTGAAGCTGCTGCTCTCTCCAGCTGTTCCTGCATACCCTCCTCCTGCGGTGATACCGGGAAACTCCATAACAACTGGTGGTACAAGACCGTGTGGCAATGTCGCTTCCACCAGCCGGTCCATGGGGACGTTGGGCTCAACAAGCGCCCTCTTGCTTTGAGTGTCGACTTGAATGACATTTCTTAGAGCGCTGATGTCAACAACATGCTTCTTGAGGTTCGGACGTGTGCTATTTGTCGAGCCATGTGAGATTCGGAACGGTTCCTTTCGTGTGAAGTAGTCTTTTACTTTGGACGCAACTTGTGCGACAACGCGCTGATGACGGTCCATCTCAAGTAGAGGCGTGAATTGCTGAGTCTGGAATTGCTAATGTCATGAATACATGGTAACCATGTGCTCGTCCGTTGTGATTGGAGATGCTGGTTGGGTAGACGAGGTCGGTGAGGATACAGATTTTCTCCGATGCACGAACTAGGCTTCACTCGTCTAGCTTCAATGCGTCTGCTTCTTCCTGGTTAGCCTACACCTGCTAGTAGTTGACCTGGCCTTTTGCTCTTGAGATTGCCGTATTCATTATGCTTGCTGCCGCGATTACGCACGAACCACGCCTTATTCTGAGGTCAGATCAAGCCGTGGAGACATGAAAGGGCCGAAGTGCCACCACTTCACCTCCTTTACACAGCTCGTTCCCGCTCAAAGCCGTTACTGTGCCGCACCTGGCTATGCTTCTTTCGCCCTTCTTCAACGCTTGTTATCGCAAGCTCGAACATCCAGCCGTTGCAAGGTTACATCGGCTTTGCAGATGCGGGGCGAAGCGACACTTGACAGCACCTGCCAAGAGACCTTGGCTATAATGCCATAAAACAGTTTATCTGGATTGCTGCGCTGATTATGGACCCTGTGATATCGTGTCAACATGGTGGTCATCCTGGCGTTGGGGTTACTACGCCTGTTACAACTGGTTACTGCTCTCCAACCTCTTCCACCAATTCCACCGGCAAATGATACCCGTAGCGGGCTCGACTTCTCAATCAACAACCACGGAACAAAGATATACATTGAGCACACCTTCTCTGAGAAGAGAGACTCCGAAGGCCTTACTCTGATACCACCTAATGCCGGGGAATTTGCCGAGACATTTCGCGCAGATCTATCAACACTCTCGGGCACTCAATGGACATTGGAGCGCGTCGATGAACTTCCCTCTACCGGAATCCTGCTCGGACCATTCCGGGGCAGTCCTGACCAGCTCAATTATGAAAACGGCATCGCAACTGAAGAAGGGTACGAACTCGATGTTACCAATGGCAGCGTCTACATCGGTGGCACTGGTGCGCGAGGCATGTTCTGGGGTACTCGGACTGTACTGCAGGAGCTCTTGATCAACAATGGATCTTTACCACACGGAAGAATCCTTGACGCGCCAGCGTACGCCACTCGAGGATTTATGCTAGATGC
>JAODYC010000006.1:176174-187043 GCA_026262405.1 Curvularia hawaiiensis
GGAGAAGAATACAGAGCTCAGAGGATTGATTGAGCGTGCTAACGAAACGCTGTCACGCGCTGACTTTGAGGATTTTCAAAAACATTGTGCACAGCGAGGTATTACAGTTATTCCCGAAATTGAGGCTCCGGGCCATGCCCTAGCGATTACCAAGTGGAAGCCTGAATTGGCCCTGGACAAGAAGGATCTGCTGAACCTAAGCCATCCGGACGCCATCCCTACTGTAAAGGCCATCTGGTCTGAATTTCTGCCCTGGTTTCAAACGAAGGAGGTACACATTGGTGCAGATGAGTACGATTCGGAGCTAGCTGATGACTACATCAACTTTGTCAACGAAATGAGCGACTTTGTCAAGACCACCTCCGGAAAGGACATTCGTATTTGGGGCACACATGAGCCATCAGAAAACCTCACCATCTCTAAAGACGTCATCATACAACACTGGCAGTATGGCCAGTCGGACCCGGTAGCTCTCCGTAAAGACGGTTATGCTCTGATCAACTCTGAGGATTGGTGGGCCTACATGAGTCTGAAAAACGACCATATGCCGATCTTACCAGCTCCATACCCTCAATTCTACAATGTCACGCGCACAATCAACTTTGCGAATGTGCCAGGATGGCAATGGGAGCCATCCCTATACAACCCTTTTAATACGACGGAACAGCTGCAGCCGGAAGACAAGGGCAACAAAGGAGCTATTCTGGCGGCCTGGAACGACAACGGTCCAGATGCAACAACGCAGCTGGAGGCTTACTACGCAATGCGCGAGGGCATTCCGGTCGTAGCATCGCGTGCATGGGCGGGCAATCGAGGCGAAAAGCTCAATACCCAAGAACTGTCCAACAGCATTTCCTTCCTGGTAAGCATTCGCAGAACAAACACGCAGTCCCTTTTTTATATCGAGAGTCCCATCACTAACACATTTATTTGTCTCCCAGGCTCCTAACGCCCCAGCCCAAAACCTCGACCGGCGCCTCCCATCTTCGCAGAAAAGCCCCCTGTCAAACCCCCCATCCCCACTCCTCTCATGGACGCAATCTCCATCACAATCCGCAAACCATTCCCTAGGCCTAGGTTCCTACGGCCCCCCTTACACACTCACCCTCACCATCTCCTCCCCCTTCACGCTCTCTGGCCCCGACACCTCGCTCTCTCTCGCCCCGCACCCCAGCAACAGCACCGCCTCAACCCTCGTCTTCTCAACCGCAGACGGCTTCCCTTACCCCCTCCGCCACGTCTCTCCCACCGCCGGCTTCGACCCAGCCCACCCCGGCCGCATCTGGACGAACGAGACGTCGTCTTCGCACGGGCCCGTGGCCATCACGCTCCCAGCCACACTGCGGATTGAGACAGACGTGGTGAACGGGAGCAGAGTCTGGGTCGGCGATGCATTCGCAGGCCGTTTTGAAGTTTTCGTGTACGGCGGGCGCAACACGTTGTTTAGTTGGAGTCAGATGGCGCTTGTGGCGCCGCTGGAGGGTGTAAGTGGGGGCGTGGATGTGTTGGTGTTGGAGGCTGGGGCGGCGGGAAGTAGGGGGGACGCTTAGAGAGGAACAAACTGTAGTAGAGTTTAGGAATAATGAGACGACAGGGCATGCAATGGGCTTTGAATAAGCCAGAATATGGGATTGCTCCTGGCGTTGGTGTTTTTTTTTTCTGAAAGGCATATGAGAACTAAATTCTTTTTTTTTCCACATCTAGATATACTCATAGCTATGACCGTATTTCCAAAACCTCAATACGTCGCCGTCAGCCGTTGGATCAAGTAATCTCCACTGAGTACATCGCCATATTTCCTTCCGTCTTTTTCATAAGTCCCTGGGATGGCCTCAATCTTACGGTCGTAGTTTGGATTGCAGAAGTAGGCTATTGAGTATCTCGGCGGGTACTCGTCTTTGCCTGCGTCTTCTGGTTTTGGTGGTGGCTCCACAACGCGGTGTTTGGTTGATTTGATGGTATCGTTGGACCAGCGGGCTAGTAGGTCGCCGGCATTGACCACAATAGTGCCTTCGATGGGGGTCGCGTTGACAAACGTACCCTTTGGTGAGCGGACTTGCAGACCACCTCGGGAGTCTTGGAAGAGCAGGGTTACGGAACCTAGTTTTCTGTTAGAGTTGGGTTTTCCTTTGGATAGGAATCTTTCTTACCGTAATCACTATGCTCTCCAGCTCGGACTTGCTGCTGTCCGTCATTCCTCTTGAAAACGCTCTTGGATACACCTGGGTAGTGGAGCAATCTCAAGGTGTTGTCGCCAGCATCAGTAAAGCCATCGAACCACTTCTCGTCAATTCCAACGCCCAGCGCAATTGCACGCATCACATGCATATGCAGGTTTTTGCAAGTCTCAAAGAAGCTCATCATATGCTCCTTGAACTCCTTGGCCTCGTCGTCGCCAGTCGGCCACATGTTGGGCATTTCTGGTTGGTCGTCGCGGCCGATTTCCATACTCTCCTTCAAGTCTGGCACCAGGGCACGCATCTCAGCCTCGGTTCCCGTCTCTTCAAGGACAACGAGCTTTTCGCGCCCTTGTGTCACGTAGCCACGGTTGGCGGCTGCCGAATACCAGGCCAATGCATCTTTCTGTTCCTGGGGTCGGGCGAAGAATTTGGCCGAGTGGGAGAAGACTGTTGACACTGTGGACTGGGGTATGCCATGGTTCTTGAGGTAAATGAATCCAGCATTCTGGAAGCCTTTCAGCACGGCGTCGGCAGTCTGTTTCTTTGCATTGGCATCGCCCGAGAGGAACGCAGAGAAGTCAATGAGCTGGTAAAGTTAGATATGGAGAACAGAGTGTCAGGCGTACACAACCTACTGGGATTTCCAAGTCATCCTGCGAGACGGCCGAGTCGACAGTGATGTTTGCCATTGTGGTCGCTTCGAGTCGCGTGTCTGCTGTAGCTTGCTCAGGGCTGTGTGTGGCTATGCCGGTAGCATTGATATATGGCTGGACTCAGGCTTGGAGGATGTTGGAGCCGAAATCGCCCTCAAGGCGGCGACACCCGCGTGTGTCGCGCATCACGAAATGCTTGGGTGGTGTAGGCGGGGGTGTTGCCGCACAGGGAAGGTGCAGACGAGGCGCGATAAAGCTAATGGTGGGGTAGTGGGACAGGACGAGAGCCCCTCAACACCACATATCTTGTATCGTCGAGTCCTGTCGTATCTGTAATCTTGCGATATGCTCCAAGGACAAGGCCCTTGACCTTGATCCGCTGTGAGCTTGTCTTATCACGCTCGCACGCGATAGGGCAATGGCGCGCAGCTCATGGGTTTGCACAGTATCGAAGAAGACCCGCGTAGTGTTGATACTTTCCGGCTACTACGTATTTTTTCTTTTGTTTTCTTTGCAACATGATTCAAGACGACAAAAAGGAGTTTCTGAGATTTTCTGCTGGGCCAAGCAACTTTGAGGGCCATGACAAGTCAGTTCTGGTTTCCAAGGTTAAGAGAGAACAATGGACCGGAGCTTCGCAACTGCGGAGCACCGAGGCCGAGCGTTCCGCTGTCCGACACAGCGTCGGATGGTTCGTCGGGGCATATATTGGTGCGAGACACGGGCGTTATGTAGCGATGATGGACATGATGTTGGCGCGGCATCGGGAGCTGGACCCTGAGATCGAATAGTCGGACCAAATGACGTCTTCGATGCACTACCGACAACAATTGCATATCTTCAACTGCATTCCCCATCTGCATGCCTGTTGTATTGCATACCCACACGTGTCTGCAGGACGGCTACACACTGGACGCGACAGCATAGTTATTTATTCTCTACAGCCAGCAGCATGGGCAACTCTCAGTCGACGGTGCGCTACCTTGCGCCTGCGTCCTTCATCTACGACTTTGCGGCGCAGCAATATGGCATCTTTTCGTCGCCAAACATGCTGGATATCCACAACCAGAATCTGGCCGCCTTCTCGCCCTATCCGTACTTCATTGGGGCTTTCTTCTTCCCCCAGCAACTGTTCCAGCTGGCCTGGCTATGGAAGCTGTGGAGGCAAGACGGCAATGCGCAAGAATGCGCCATGATGAACAAGTTTGCCTGGTGCTACAGTCTGGGCAACTTTTGCATTGGAAGTAGGTTTACCTACAAAGACACGCAGCTGTCAGAGGTCGGCTAACACGGATGCGCAGCCTGGATGTTCTTCTGGAATTCAAACGACCTGGCGACATCCAACATCTTTGTCATTATCAACACGCTGGCGCAGGTGGGCTACATTTCGACGGTGCTCGAGCCGCTCGACAGGCGCTCAACGCCCAACTTCCTCACGCACATTGTCGCAAAGACGTTTGCGGGCATTGGCGTGCTGGACCTGTTGCACAACACGTCGGCCGCGTACTACGTGGGCGTCGAGCCCAGCTCGCTTGTGCAGGTCGCGACGGGCGTGGGCTTTGCGGCTGCAGCGAGCGTGAGCGACTGGATCTTCGGCGGCTGTCTGGTGTACGACCTGGTGGCACTGGCTTGCGGACAGGAGGGTAGCTGGTCGAGATTGTTGGGCGGATACGCAGCCATGACGGCGGGGATTGTGGGCTTCAGGAACTTCTTCTAGTGAGTATGTTCAGTTGGCCAAGTCGCATGCTCGGCCGTGCTGACGATGCGCAGTCCTCGGTGGAAGGCCCAGAAGCAAGGGGCATACTCGAGGGTCGAGAATGGCGGCGATGTGGTCTAGATATGCAGCGTCACACGCACGGTGCTTGTAGATTAGTTCCTGTAATGATATTAGCACATGTTTATCTTGTGGTCGCTGTACATACTTTATACAGTACCTAAACAAAGTCTAGCAGAGACCCATGCCACAGCGCGCATAGTATATAGCTTCCGCATTGGGCAGACGGCCGGATTCTCGTTACGTTTCAGAGGCGATTCTTAGTGGTGTCTATTAGTAGGCGATAATGCGCAGGCGGGTGCGGACGGGGCCGATGGCGGAGAATCTTGGTCCCGGGCCAGCCTCGTCCCGCCGTCGACAATCCGCTGGGGCGATCCCACGGCCACGGCCAAAGGTGAGGCGACAGATGCATCTCGTTCATCTCGTCCCACAAACAACGAGCCATTCAGCAGGTCGCGGGCGGATGCGGGCTCTATCAGATCCGCCGCCAAGGATCCGCGCACGCCAAAAGGCAGGGCCAAGCGAGCAGAGATCGCGTGCCCACCCCCGGCCGGCGTTGTGTGGAGATAGGGCTTATCTATCGCCCACCACGCCCACCCGCTCAAGTCACACCCTCGACGCGTGTGAGTCGTATCTCCAACATATACCATGTCCATGCCTGGTCTAGCCGGCCCTCGCCCGCGCTTGTCCCATTCCTGCTCACGGGCGCCAGTCATGGGAGCCTACCCCGGGTTGTCTCAAGCCCCGACTGGCGGCGGCCTGCATCACGGATGACTGTTGCTCGCTGCCCTTCTCTTTCTCTATACCCTTTCTCTTACTTACTCACTCTTGCACTCCACTCCCGCCGTCTGACGCTATTGTTCTGCTTCCTTTTGCTGTGTCGTCCACCACGTCTTGTGCCTTATCAGCAACCCATCGGTCCAACGACGTCACTGTGCCGAGCACTCGAACACCAACTCGTCGCCGAGAACCCCAGTGCACGAGTCGCAAGAGCTGGGCGTCACATACTTTGCTATTCCTTCTGCCTGTCTTCTCTACAGACCGCATCCGTGCCTTGGGGGCCGAGTCGGGCGCACTGAATCCCACCTGACCACTCCGCCTCCACATCCGAGACGCGAACAAGTCGAAGAAGCAAAGACCAAGATCAGCGCAAAACGCGTCCCGATCTTAGATATAGGAAACAACCCTCCCGGAGCCTGCACTGTGTCCTCCATCCACCTCTGATCACAAGTCTATGGCACCATGCCGCCTTACATAGCCCCCTTACACATAGCGAAACCCTCGTTACCAGCGAGCTGCGAGCCTGCCAACGCCTTCTTGTACCACCTCTCAGCCACCTTCCACACATGTATACCCACGAATCTCGCTCTCATCTCGACTCTGCTCGGCACGTGCAGCATCGTATCGTGGCTATTCGCACAGCTACCGCAAATATACAAGAACCATAAGCTCAAGTCCACCTCGGGTCTGAGTGCCTTTTTCCTGACGGAATGGCTCCTGGGTGATTTGACAAATCTTCTGGGCTGTCTGTTTACAGGCCAGGCGTCATGGCAGGTCATCATTGCGGCATACTATGTTTTCGTAGACTGCTGTCTGTGTGGACAGTGGGTGTGGTACGAGATGCTACACCACGGACGGCCCTTGCGACCCATCTGGGGACGATGGAGTAGTTCAGCTAGTAGCAACTCAGGCGCTGGCGGTTCGTCCATGCACCAGGTTCTGGATGGCATGGGCATAGGCAAGCCAGCGAACCCCGTGGATAACAAGGACACCAAAACCAGCACACCACAGGACGTGCCTCGTTCCAGCCACAGCGACGTCTTCAGGATACCCAACTTTGCGCGCTCCCCGAACCCAGCCAAGGAATCATGGCAGGACCCCCCGTCGTCGGGCGCATCTCCAAACCCCCATGTGCGACGTGTCGCAGCTTCAAGCCCTCCCATGCCCTCCCCAAAGACGGTCCTCTATATCACCCTCCTCTTCGCCATACTCGCAAACCCCACAATCGCGAAACCAATTTCGCCTTTTGCTCCTGCCCTCGCCCGTCCCCGTAGTGTCTCGTACATCAGCACTACCACTACATCTAGCGACGGTCCCAGCAACGCAGCCATCGCTGGCAAGATCTTTTCCTGGATGAGTACTTTTCTCTACCTGGGCTCGCGTCTCCCCCAACTCTACATGAACCAAGTGAGAAAATCCACCGCAGGCCTCTCTCCCGCCCTCTTCGCCGCTGCCTTCTTCGGCAACCTCTTCTACTCGTCCTCGCTCGCCACCAATCCTTGTGCATGGCAGGACTTTGCCCCAGGCCAAGGCAACGGCTGGGTCGGCCCTGAAGGCAGCGACCGCAAAAACTGGATCCTACGTGCCGCTCCTTTCTTCTTAGGCGCCGCCGGCGTCCTCCTCATGGATGCAGCCGTCGGCCTTCAGTTCTGGTACTTTGGCGACGCGGTGCCTTCCCGCGGGCGCTCGCATCTACCGCGCGACGACGAAGTCATCATCACCGTCGATGACAACGGTAAACTCGTGCGCAAGAGCCTGCACTGGCGCCGTGTCAGCGGATGGATGAGGGGTTGGGCCCCCGCCGTCAGTGTCGCGGCTACACCCAACGTCAGTCGTGCGGTTACCCCTATGGATACGCCCCGTGAGACTAGTCCTGCTAGCACTAACGGCAGTGTGACGAGCAGCAAGAGCATCCCGATCAAGGGTAAGGCGAATGCCCTTGATGAGGCGAGGGCGCTACTGGGGACAAGTAGGCATGCTAGTCCGAGGAGTTACGGTGCCGTGGGGAGTCCGCGGTAAGCTGTTGTACTGAGTTTTTGTTTTATCACACTCCCAGCTTTTATTAGGGAGATCGGTTACACACGGGCTGTCAGCATTTGCATCTGCATTGTCGCATGTTATGTTTATGACATCTCTTCTATATCTCATTTCTAGATGGGCAGACCTATCGTCAAGCATTCTTCTTGCATACGAGTGTATTATCAGGCGTTTTTTAGGGGATGGAGGGAACCACGATTTCAGTATGACATTTGTCGTTGTTGATCTGCATACATGTTTGCATAGAGAGAGAGTAGGAAACTAGTTGGCTCGGACTACGAGCAGGGCGAAGTTAGAAGGTCCTGGCGTATAAATCGTGTCATTGAATACACCCCACATCGAAGCCGCAACAGCTTCCGATACAGTCCTCAAGCAACTTCAAGACTCAGTGCACTACTGTAAACGACCATAGCTAATGCGAACGCTTCCAGATGTTAATGATAAACCGTCGTATAGTCATACATCTAATGAACTCCTTGCACAAGCACTGCAATCATCAAGGCGGTGGAAAAGGTGATTTGGAGTTCGTCTCGTCGATATTCATGAAGCGCTGGGTAGTAGTAAGGTGAAGCGGGGATCGGATGGTAGTAGTAGCTCTTCTGCAAGCTGCAACGCCGTGCGCACGGATTTATTTAGCAAAGGAATCAACCTCAACATGTCGGTCCTTCATCACATGGCGGACCAACGCTTAAAAATTCGAAGCTTTCAATTTATGGTCAAGTACATGAAAATCGCGTCCTAAAGCCGTTGTATGAGAGAAACCCTTTTCTTCTACGTATAGATACTATCACGTGAGGTGCCTTTCTCTTGTATCGCTCCCGCTAATGTTGCGATGTTCTTTCCTTCCGTGTGTCTGCTTCATCCTGGGTTCTCCTCCCCTTATAGCGTCCTTCTCTCATGCTACGGCTTTCGCTGATGCTACTTAACTCCCCTCCACCAGTGTCTCTGCGGTCGTAGCTTTTCCTTCTCATCTCGACCCTCTGCCTTTTTTTGTAAGTCTACTTGACACCCTCGCCTGCTTGATCCAGCTGATCTTGTCAAACCACTCATCGTATTCATAAGACCTCGGAATCTTGACAACCCATTTCTCATTCGTTTCGGATTCTCCACTAGGCCCTTCCTGGCCGACTTCATTGCTCGCTTGTTGCACTTTGACGCCAGGGAGGTAAAGCATTCTCTCTATGCGGTTTGCACTTGATTGGAAACCGTACAACTTGATGCAGTAACAATCCTCCTCTAACGTAATGCGCTCGTCTTTCTGCACGTCTTTCCAATCCATAGACATATCTAGAAGGATAGTACCTTCTTCTTTAGAGTCGAAATGTCGTGAATGTATGCCTCCGAGGATGTAGCTATAGTGGGTGGTTGCATAGGATTTGGCCTTTGCCACCGGGCCGTACCTGAGAAGCAGTTTGTCGTTGTCGGATGTGGAGAGATCTAATTCGACCCTTTCTTCGGAATCCATTATTTGCCGGGTCTGAGAAACTTGCAAGGATTACTAGGCAAGCCCTTGAGAGCGAAATGGGCAAGGTGGGATATGGACTGACTGGTTGCTTTTGATGGCGCTTGTGGGACTTCTGTTTTTGAGATGTTGGCAGAATTTGGCTCAGGTGTCCCGACTGCAAGCTGAGGAGGAATAGAGGCGCATTTTATGGATTTATGCACTTAAGCCGTATATTCAAATGGTGGTCAGCTATATATGCACATTGGACCAATCCTGGAAGTTGATGAGCTGGCTCAGTCGGCCACCTGCATTCGCTGCATGTAGGTCACCTATTTAAGCGAAGCCCATTGAGATGAGGCAGTAAGGTAGGGCAGACGAGGCTCTGAACTCACGATAATCCCCCTCTTTGTTGTCTTTCCCGCTTCCTCCCTCCATCTCATATACCAAGTCCGGATGACTACTTTAAAGGACAACAACGGCGGGGCTCTACCGTGTTGCTGTTGTCGGCCTGGCCATTCTGGTCCTTCCGTACCCGTGCAAGAGGTAGCACAGAACGCAAAAGATATTCAGATCTGGAAGACGGTACTACGCTTCTACGAAAAGGGATTTGTTGGACTAGTGACGCGCAGAAAGCCACGTCTTGCGGAATGGGCTGCTCTTTTGCGCAGATGGATGAAACAACCTGAACCGCGTCCAGTGGATGGAGATTTTGGCTATCGCATCAATTTTGCTGACATGCAGAGAATGCACATGCGAAGGCTACAGGCCAAGCTGATCAATGTCGCTATGGCTATTCAATTTGATGGCGACAAGGGCGTGAAGGGAGGCGCCGTCGAGTTGCTGGGGCCAGCTTTGCATGACTATGGTGAGAGCAAGTCAACGGTGAGAATACCTGAGTAGTGTAACTGATAGCTTCCCGGCATGGCCAGTCCAAGCAGTTCAAGACCATGAGTACATGGCCAAATTCTCGTGTCAGCCCAACGACCCCTTCATTGCGTCCAGCGAGCGCAGCCATGATAACAGCCTTCTTCAGCGCGCCATGAACCGCCGCGGCAAAACGGCCAGCGATTTGGGCAACCTGACGCAACTCATGGACTTCGCCACCCGCACCGGCCCCTGGGAAGACTCGTCCAACAAGCGGAGTGCGATTCCCATCGCCAGCACGCGAGGCGAGGCCATCCGGCGTGCGCTCTGGTCCCGGATTGGTGGCGCGTGCATCGGCGGCGTCTTTCTGATCGGTCCAATGTGGCTGCTGGTGCTGAAGCAGGAGCTGTACCTTCAGCTGGGCGCGACTACAGTGTGCGTGTCTGCATTTGGGCTGCTAATGGCATGGTATTTGGACACGTTAGGGGCCGTATTCGCGGCGACGCTGGGATATGCGGCTGTGCTAATGGTCTTTGTGGGAGTAGTGATGGACAACGCGTCTTCGTAGTTAGATAGATTGGAGTCTCAGGTTGAGCAGGCCAGTAGGGTCATCTTGCAAAAGGACAGAGGCCGATCAGCTGGATTCTGCAACCTAACGTGCCAATAGCATAGGGCTGACTTGGACCGAGCCGTGAGACTTTGCTGAGCCCTGTAGTCTCGCTTCAGATGGTAGACGTCAGGCTAGCGCCATATGATAAGCCTTGAACGATATGCTAGGCTAGATTAAGCCTTTACCCAAACTCCAGCTCAAGCATGTGACGGGTCAACTTGACTCTCTGTTGTTACACCTGGAGGATTGTCCATCTCACAGTACAAGAGCCAGAGGCGGTGGTTTCTCTAGACAGGTAAGATGGAGTGTATGAAAAAGAAAGTGTGACTTGCTTTTGTAACTAGAGAAGAGAGAGAAGATGATCTATCAAATACTCGTATAAATACATACATACAGCTACATGATGCCCAAAAGGAAAGAAACACCTCTCCCAGTAGTAACCCCTACTGGGACTCGAAGAAACTAAAGGAAAAAGAGCCCACCAAGGAATCAAGCAAGCAAGAAGATTCAAAACGAAAAGGAAGAGG
>JAODYC010000006.1:187225-208065 GCA_026262405.1 Curvularia hawaiiensis
CCATTCTTTTCTTGTTTTCAGTTCGATTCGAGAGAGAGAAAATAAGAGGAAAAGAGAAAAGGTCTAGCCGTCGGAGAAAGATGTTTTTAAAGGAGAAGGAAAAGAACGCCCCGTTCAACGGCACGATTAGACACGCGAGACATCGCGGCCAAAGATCTTAGCTTTGGCCCAGTCCAGCATGACCAATATCCTGTTGCGCGTGCTGAAGCACATGCTGAGGTAGGCCGAGCGCCAGAAAATGTAGGTGATGGTACCGCCCGAAGCAATGTTGCCCGCGAACCACGAGATATCGGCAACAGCCTTCTCGGAGCCAATGTAGGCGAGGGAACCCTGGTGCGAGTACTCAAAGGGACCAATTTGCTTGATGCGCCTCAGCCTCTGCTGCAGGGACTTGATGTCGTTGAAGACCTTGTCACGGGCCTCTTTGCTGGGGGCTTTTTCCTGGGCAACGGAGAGCTCACTGAGCTCCTTCTCGATCTCGCTCGTCTTGGCCATGTTGTTGAACATGCGGGCGAGGAAAGCACCCTCTTGAGCGGCAACCTGGGCAGTGGGGGCGTAGTTGGCGACAGCGCAGTCACCAACAGCCCAAACGTTCTCGGTACCCTTGACAACAAGGTACTCGTTCACAGCGAGACCGCGGCGCGAGTCCTTTTGAGCAGGAATCTGGTTGATCAAGTCCTTAACAATGGGGCGGAGAGCGTTACCAGTGGCCCAGACAAGGAGACCGTAAGGAATGCGCTCAAGCTGCTTCTTGCCATCGGGGCCGGTCGACTCAGCCTCAATGTACTTGTCCGTCACATTCTTTACCATGGTCTTTGTGCGGATGTCAATAGTTTCCTCCTTGAAGGTCTTCTCTGTGTAGTCGATGAGCTGCTTGGAGAACATGGGAAGGACATTGGGCAGCGCCTCCACCAGAGTAACCTTGAAGTTGTCCTGGATCTCTGGCAGCCACTTCTTCAGATCGGAGTGGAAGAAGTCCTGGAGTTCACCAGCAAACTCGACACCGGTAGGACCGCCACCGACGACGACCATGTGGAGCAAGCGCTTCTTCTCCTCTTCGGACTGGTCCTTGAAAGTAGCAGTCTCGCAGCAGTCCATGATGCGGTTTCGGATACGCTGGGCGTCGCCAACCTCCTTCAGGAAGAGGCCGTTCTCTCTGACACCGGGGATACCTAATCAACATGTTAACCTGTGTTCGGCCTGAACCCTAGCAACCATCATACCAAAAGTCGCGTTCTCGGCACCGACACCAACGACCAGCATGTCGAAGGGGACCTCGGTTTTGGAGACGTCGCCCTTGATATCTGAGTCGTCGCTGATGTACACGACCTTCTTCTCGTAGTCGATCTTGGTGGCCTCTGCCTCGTAGTACTTGACCTGGGCCTTCTTGTGGCGCAGGAAGTTGCGGATGGGCTCCATGATGGAGCGGTGCTCAATGGTGCCGACGGTGCATGAGGGGAGCAGCGGGGTGAAGAGGAAGTAGTTGCGGGGCGAGACGACGACGACATTGTAGTTTTCCGTGTCGAGCTTCTTCAGCAGAGAGACGGAGCCCCAGCCGGTACCTGTTTCGCATCGTCAGAAGGGGGGCTCGCGGCGCACATTATACGGCAGTGGCTACTACTCACCAAGAACCACAAGCGTCTTCTTGTTGGGGTCGGGCGGTGGCTGGTCAGCAGGATTGCGAGTCTCGTAGATGCCGTAGCCAACCCATCCCAGGCCAGCGATGGCGGAGAGCTGGGTGAGGCGCCATGTCCAGCGCAGCAGGCGGAACCTCTTGGGCTTGGGGGCTCCTCCAGTCGACTGCTGGCGAACCGACTGGCGCAGGACAATCTGGTTCTGCGTGGGGCGAGGCGTCCATCGCGCGCGGTTGGCGATGAGCGAGGGGCGCTGTGTGGTGAGGGTGCGACGTCCGGCCTGCTGAAGCGGCGACAGCACACTGGCAGCGGCAAAAGGCCTCATTGCAGGTGCCATTGGGATAAACCGAGCGACTGTGGCGAGCGTCCACAAAGTCAATGGCAGGGAGGGAAGGGGATAGAGGGCGGAGAGACGGAGGGAGGGTTGTTGATAATGGCGTGTGGTGCCTGGGAGTCAACTTTTTCTTAGCGATGACGAACGAAGGGCGGACCGCATTGGCCTTTGCTTCTGCGCCAACAGATAAGGCCTTTTTCCCAATCACCGCCTCTGCTCGCCGCGCCCGTTGCCCACGCTCCCGCCCACGCCCCGTCCTCCCACGCAAATAATTCCTGTTTCCAGACGCCGGCAAGACGGGGCGCTGCCGCGTCTCTCTCATTGTCGGATCCAGCGTGCGGATCCGGTTTCGGGTCGCCGCCTGCCCGCCCTGGGACATGCTTGGATCAGTCCGAAATCTTCCATTGCGGCCAGACACGCAGCGTTTCTTCTTGCATGCATTGCTCAGCTCGCCATGTCATCCCACTCCACTCCGCTGACCCGGTGGCTGATTGCCGAATCTCCATGTCCCGCCGGGAAGGGCAGGGTACAAGTGTGGCGCCCGAGGCTGCGCGGTGTTTGTCAGCCTCAGTGTTTTGGATGCGTTTTTTATGTGGACCAAATCGCCCCAGTTACCTTGTTGGATTCTAGAATTCCCAGCTAGTTTCGTTCCCTGCCGCGGCTGTAGTCCATGGTCTCGTGCAATGCCATCGAGTACAAGAGATTTGCCGGTGGCGTCTCTGCAGCACATTGTATCCATCGATTGTTCTGTGCACTGATTCCCGCAGACTAGGAACTGCTAGATATCCTCTACAAATCTAGAGCAAAAGTTCGACCCAGCATACTACACAGAAATGTAATCTGGACATCGCCAAGGATGATGCAAGTGATGACGATGACCACTCATCTTCCCCCGCTCGCAGATTACCCAATACGGTTTAGCGCTGAGGTTCACATGTATACAAGTACTACACTCTTACGGCGTTGCAAATGGAACGTAGTACTACATCTATTCTCTTACATGCAAAAGCACGCGTAGACGATATCTTGCTCTGTGAACATCCATCTCATAACAATATGCCGCACGCAACAGCATCCGTAAATGGCATCGTAGTCGCCGAAACAGACTCATACGAAGTCGTCGACGGAAACATCTATGTCTGTTTCTCTTATCCCGAGTCTTCCCGTGCTCTTGTTCGCATTCATACGCATCTACATTCCCACTAACAACCCCTTAGTTCCCGCCCGACACCATCAACAAGTCCTACTTCTCCCCCACATCTACCAAAACCCACTGCCCCTACAAGGGCGACGCGAGCTATTACACCGTCACAACCAACAAGACCGAAGTCAAGGACGCTGCGTGGTACTACCCGGAACCACTCGAAGGCATGAACAAGATAAAGGGCTATGTCGCCTTTTACAAGACCAAGGCTGATGTCAAGAGCGACTAAAGAATGCGGGTATAAAGACTTCATTGACTGTTCCAAATTCAAACAAAGTGGCGAAGCTTGTTATTCAAGCAAAAGCTTTTTGTCGTGCCCGAGACTCCCTTGTATAAACGCCAGTGAAATGCTCATGAAATTGTCGTTATGAAAAGAAAAGGCCGAGTGCATGTTCATGGCTGCTGTTGGAACTATGCATCGACAGCCATCATGGTATCGTCGCCGTCAATGCCTACCGCTGGCGGCTCAATCATGACGCCACGGCCCCTACCCTCGAGCAGTTCTCTCCGTACCTCGGCACTGATGCTCCTATGGCCTCTGGTCAGGAGCAGGTCAAGTAGTGCCTCTCTCTGATCCTCAGTGATGTCGTTCCTGTACCGCTGCGCAAAGGCAAGCAAGCACTGGTGCCAGATGACTGGCAGCTTGCCTGTGTTGCCTAGATCGCCAGCTACCGACTCCGTGTCCATGACATCTCCGCTGCTTGCACCCACGCCCCGGAAGCGCAAAAAGTGGAACACGAGCGCATCAATAACCTTAAAGGGCAGCGCATACTTCTTCTCCAGCAATGTCTTGATGAAGATATTGCATGGCCCTGCGGCATCCGGGTCTGAAGACATTTGTTCTGCAGCAATTTCACAAAGACGGTGCAGGGCCGCAGCCGAGTGCAAGACAGGGACGGAGATCTTGGCCACAACTGAGGCTACAATGACAGCGTCGCGCTGCGTGCATGAGATGTCTGCGAGCATTGGGAACACAATGCCCTTGAAAAATGCGCTTGGCTTGTAGAGCGCTTTCTTGAGCGCATTGTACAAATGTACATTGAGCTTATGTGTTTCGCGAATGTTTTGTTGTACAAGCGGCAGCAAGATCGTATTGAGGAAGATTTGCGCCGTTTGCGGCTTCGCAGAGACGAATATGCGTGTCGCTGCGTACGTTGCGTTTGGTGTCCAATCGTCAGGGCGGGTGATGGCAACGAGGGTTTCCCAGGCAGGAATCGTAGGGAGAATCTTAAAGGGTTTGGGCAGCTTTCCACTCTTGTAGCGGCTCAGAATGAGACCAATCTTCGAGTATACTATGCAAGGTTAGCGGTGGGACAAAAAAAAGTACAGGGTCTAAACTACCTTCGACGACCTTGGCTGGCAGTTCAATGGCGTCTTCCGGCGCACCGCCGCCTTGGACTGCCGGTTGTTGCACTTCGCCTCCGGCCTCGTGCGCGGCGATCTTTTCGAGAATGAGCGCAGCCAGATCTGTGCCTGGGCCTGAAGGTTGCGCTTCCTCACCAGGCCATACAATTGGGTTATCGTCGGTTGGAATGAACTTGTTCCATGCCGCCAGGTCGTTGGCATCGATCTCGACTTCCTCGACCTCTTCGCCGTCGTCGCCCCAGGCTTCGTCGTCGTCCCCAGCCGGTGCTCCGTCCTCGTCAACCAGATCATCCTCTCCCATGCGCGCCTCGAAGTCGAAGGCAGCGTTGGCTTCTTGTGGTCTTTGGGCCTTGGCCTCTCTCGCATCCTCCTCTTCCAGCTCTCGTCCGATTTCCAGAATCTTGCGCGAGCTCTTCGAGTCTACATATCTCTGCTCGTCCTCCTCTTTGTCGCCCTTGTTGCGCTTTTGGCGCTTCGGTGCCTTATTCTTCCACGGGTCGGAGGGCGCATATTCTTCGGCTAGAGGGTTGTGTCGCTGGTCGCGCACACCGGGAGACTTTGGTGCTTTTGGCATGGTGGGCTAATGCTGAGTGGTCGCAGATTGTGGGTATGTGAGCAAAACGGTGACTCTCACGAAGCAAAAAGCACAGAGCCGTAGGATATGGTTGAGCAGCTACGGCGGAAGTCGTTCTGCGGTGATTAGGAAAAGTTGGAGCGGCGGAACCAAAATTTTGGTGGGGGTTCGACTTTCGCGTACAAATGGCCCGCCGTAGGAGCTGCACGTCTCCACTCGCTCATGGTCGTCGCGCCTTGTATCGACGACACAGCAATTGCGTCTTCTGCATTGCTTCCACCATGGCTGACTCTCACCCTCCCTCGCGCTCCAATACGCCCACACTGGGTCCTCCGATGCGGCGGCCCCCAGAGGGAGACAATGCGCCCGCTGTGTCGTCACCGCTCAACCCCAATCCCGATGCAGCAGCGCGTGCCAGGCCAAAAGCTCCCGCGCGCGAGCAGCGAGAGAAGCGCGAGACTATCAAGAAGCGTGAGGCTTCGGCTTCAGCGCGCCAGAGTACTCCAAATGCCAGCACGAGCGCAAAGTCGAAGAAAGTGCGACCTTCGGCCGATTCGCCCATGAGGTACTCAATTCCCGAGCCCAGGCCCTCCGACTATGAAGCCCCCAAGGACAGTACCTTGCTCTCGCATGAGCCAAACCCCATGTATGCTCCGGACGGTGTGACGGAGCTCAAGAAGCCCCACGACATTGCCTGGAACAAGAGGGGCTACAAGTACACGCACTGCGTCGCCGACCCGCTCTTTCGTCACAAGCAGTACTATCGACAGAGCGACTCGAGACCCTTTGGCCCAAGGATGAGCCACGAGGATTGCGACAGATGGTTTCACTTTGACAACAGCGCGACCGTTGTCTCCCAAGAGAAGGGCTGGCGCATGGGTAGAGGCAATGTGGTAGCAAGAGAGGGAAGGATGTATTATGAGGTCAAAGTCCTGCGTGGAATACCCGAGAATGGTCCCAAAGACCCAATCGATCCAAATACAGGCGAGGTCAAGCCCGGTCCGCATGTGCGCATGGGTTGGGCAAGGAGAGAAGCGCCTCTAGACGCACCCGTTGGCTTCGATGGCTACAGCTATGGTATCACGGACGCACGCTTCGAGGCCCAGCATCGATCGCGTGCCTCCAAGATCTTTAAGCCGCTGCCGAAGAACGCCAAGAGCAAGCACATGAAGGCCAGGCCACCACACGGCAAGCCTATGCCCGTCGAGTATGTTGTAGATCAGCACATTCAAGAGGGCGATGTGATCGGTTTGGAAATCCAACTACCGTCCATGTCGATGCATCGCAAAGTTGTCGAAGGCATCTACAACCCGGCCGTAGATCTAGGAGACGGCTTTGATACTGTCAGTAACCAAGACCCGTTCGATAGGCCCATCGACATCATCCGTGATCGTATACCGGTGCCCTACAAAGGCAACTTCTACTTTGAACAGTTGGACTACCAGGTCACCAAGATAGTCGAAACCTACCACGATCGTGGTCCCGTTCCCAAGATACATCCTTCGCCAAATCATGAAGAAGTTGGTGTGCGATCATTGCCGCATTCCCACATCAAGGTCTACAGAAACGGACAGGAAGTAGGCATTGCTTTTGAGAACCTTTTGGCTTTCCTCCCGCCCGCAAGTATGCCTTCGGTCGAGGCAATTAAAGCCGGCGCACGCCCAGGCTTCGATGATGGCATGGTAGGCTACTTTCCAGCCATTTCGCTGTTCAATGGAGGTGTCGCCCAGGTCAACTTCGGGCCAGATTTCTGGTGTCCGCCGGAAGAGATAGCCAAGCAGCGCGAGCGCGATGTACAGATGGCCAATGGAGAGATGGCTGAGCAAGATGTTCCAGAGGGCCGAAGACTCCGCGCTATTGGTGAACGATACAAAGAGCAGATTGCCGAGGACATTGTCTGGGACATCATTGACGAGGTCGACTTCTTCACCCAAGACGGTGGATGGGACTACAAGGGCGAGGCTCCTCAAGATGTGACTGGCAAGTCTACGCCTCGGGCACGTGGCTTTGCGAACCCCGATGAAAATCTTGGTGTGGAGGTTGGCAAACGTTACTAAAGGGATGATTACGACAAATCCCAGACCATTTGCAAAAGAGTAGTTTTAGCAGGGCGCATAGGTATACCCAAATAGCACTGGTTGGTCCATTGAGAGATGACGTGCAGTTACGCTGAGTTTCCACATTTCCACACCCTCTCGTCATCTCTGCTGCGTTTCACACATTATTAATTGCCATTCACATCTAATTGCATTATCGATAGAACAACTGATTCCTGGAGGATGTATCTAGAAGTCCATCGCACGCCCTGCGCCCTACGCAATTCCGCAATTCCGTAATTCCGCCTTTATGTCTTAACCTCTTCCGGTACCTAGCGCGGAATTACCGACATCGGCATTTGAAGACTGACACCAGGTATTTGTCTCATGCCCATGTGTTTGAATATACTCGTACATCCTTCCAGTCTGGCTCTTATAGACAATTAGAGATAGAAACTAACCATCTTGTCAATCACCTATTTTCTTTGGCATATCTTGTGGGAACACTGAGTCTACCCCACAATGGATTCTTCACAATTCCGGAAGGCGGCAAAAGGAGCCATTGACGAAAGTATGCATGTCCATCTTTGACCAGACGTTGCTTAACATAAGGTAGTTGCCCAATACTACGATACACTGGATGAACGGCCAGTTCTACCTGCTGTAAAACCGGGCTACCTCCGCCCTCTGCTTCCATCTTCAACCCCGGAAGAGGGCGAGCCATGGGAAGCCATCCAAGCAGACATAGACCGCGTAATCATGCCAGGTCTTACGCACTGGCAGTCTCCCAAATTCATGGCCTTCTTCCCCTGTAACTCGTCTTTCGAAGGCATGCTAGGAGAAATGTATAGCGGGGCTTTCAACGCCGCGGCCTTCAACTGGGTCTGCTCGCCCGCCATCACAGAGCTAGAAACTGTCGTCATGGACTGGGTGGCCAAGCTCATCTCCCTACCCAAAGATTTCTTTAGCGATGGCGAGGGCGGAGGCATTATCCAAGGAACAGCCAGCGAGGTCGTGCTGACGGCGCTTGTGGCTGCCCGCGAGCGCGTCATCAGACGAAAGCTAGGAGACATGCCTGAAGGCGAAGAAAGAATGGACGCTGCAGCAGATATTCGCGGCAAACTAGTCGCCCTAGGATCCGAGCACGCGCATTCATCGACACAGAAAGCTGCCATTATTGCAGGAACACGGTTCCGCAGTGTTCCCGCTCCCAAAGAGACAAACTACAGCGTCACTGCTGCCGCTCTCCGCCAGACAATTGAGCAGTGCAGAGTCAAAGGCCTCGAGCCATTCTACTTCACCATCACGCTGGGCAGCACAGGGACCTGCGCCATCGACGACCTCGAAGGCATTGCCGCCCTTGCTCAAGAATTTCCAGACCTCTGGATTCACGTCGACGCCGCATATGCCGGATCTGCCCTCGTCTGTCCAGAATATCAGCATCTCTGCGCCCCCATTGCACACTTTGACTCATTCAACTTCAACCTGCACAAGTGGCTCCTCGTCAACTTTGACTGTTCCGCCTTCTTCATCAAGAAGCGCAAGCACCTTATCGACACGTACTCCATCACGCCCAGCTACCTACGCAATCCGCACTCAGATCAGGGCCTCGTAACCGACTACCGCGACTGGCAGATTCCGCTTGGCCGCCGGTTCCGCAGTCTCAAAGTATGGTTCGTACTGCGGAGCTACGGCGTCAATGGCCTGCGTGCTTTCATTCGCAAACACATCCAGCTAGGCGAGTACTTTCACGACCTGCTTGCCTCCCGACAGGATCTATTTAGCATCGAGACGAAGCCGGCATTTGGACTCGTCACCTTCCAGGTTCGACCGCCGCCTGCTGCTACTGCGACCGTGGAATCGGGTGCTGTACCGGCGAACAGGCCCGATCCTAGTCATGGAGCATTGCAGAATGCGTTCCAGGCGGATGCTGAGGCACAGTATCTGGAGATCGTGAACCAGCGGACAAAGGAGGTATATGAGAGGGTGAATAGCAAAGGAGACTTCTTCCTGACGAGCATGGTTATTGGAGGCAGGTATGCAATTCGGGTTGTTAGTGCGACGGTCAAGAGTGAGGAGAAGTGGATGAAGATGTTGTTTGAGGAGTTGGTGCAGATTGCAGAGGGAAAGGAGGATGGGAAGGCTGCGTGAGAGTTGGTCAAGATTCTGTCTTCGATATTTGTCACATAGTCACAAGACTTTTGATCATCTTTCAGGCCAGGTGCGCATCAATGCTTCAATATTTTATACAGGCATCCAAACTACGAGTCTAGCCGCAGTATCCGTACCGCGTTACCACCAAGGACGTCCTGAGCTTTCTTGTCCTCTGTCGCGAACGTCTTAGATATAGCTCCGTAATTTGCATTGACGCTATGCCACTCCTTTGCGTCTTCTTCCAGTGGCGGAAAGAACGGGTGATCGGTACCTGAATCAATATTAGCACTCGCAATCAAGCAATGGTATAGCCCAACACCTACCGAACATGAGCCTGTCTGACCCTGAAGCCTCCAGCGCAGCCTTTAGCCCCACTTCCGAGTATATGACTGCGTCGAGATAGATGTTTGTCTTGAGTATATCCCACACATCTCGCCTGTTCTGGGTTTTGCCATGCTTCTTCAAGTGTCCATCATGCAGAATACACGACTCGATTCTACCAGCCAAAAACGGGAGCGTGCCTCCTGAGTGTGCCAACAGGACATTGAGTCTTGTGAACCGATCCCAGACTCCGCTCAACAGCATCCTGCTCACTGCAATTGTAGTTTCAAGTGGAAATCCAAGCGCCAACGGAAGTACGTGGCCGTACTCACTCGCACGAGGACCGTAGACGGATGTAGGGAGACCGTAGTGTGGGTGTAGGAAAATAAGCTGCTGGTGCTTCTCGAGAGCTGCGTATACAGGGTCGAGCTTCGCGTCGTCGAGTCCTTGTCCGAGTCCCGATGTTCCCATGATAACGCCCCGAGCCCACTTGAGCGTGCTCAATCTTTCTATCTCGGCTGTTATGACTTCAGTGGAAGCTGAGAGCGGGAGTGTGCCGAAGAAGTAGAGTCGTCCGGGATATTGATCGCACTGATCATTCACGTCGTCGTTGATCTTCTTGGCTGCCTCGCCCGCCTCCTCTGCAGGCAAAAAATCTAGCCATGGGTTTGCCAGCGAGATGACGGACTTGTCAATCTTGTGGAGGTCCATGAACGCTATCTTCTCCTTGATCTCGTAGTATTCTTGGCCAATTGGGCGGCCGCGTGAGGTCGATGGCATTGAGGCGTCATCTTCGCCGGGCAGGATGATGAGGCGGGCAGAGTCGGGGGCATCTGGGAATGTGCGAACGTAGGGTACGGTTGAGCGCGAGCGTAGAAGCTCCATATACTTTGGAGGATAGACATGGGTGTGGGTGTCGACGATCGGCATGGTTGCGTTAGGACGCGCTCGTACGCGTCAATTGTTAAAGGATCGGTCGTTAGGTGGTTGTTGTTCCGAATGTAAAGTTCTGAAGAGAATATGTAAAGTTTCTAGATCCAGCTATCGTCCTGCATCCGAGATAGCACATAGATCGTGGAACAATTGACCCTGGTGGGGTAGCTTTGGATTGCCCCACTACATAGCGCTCACCATCCCACCTTCCCCAAGGGGCAAGGAATAATGGAGCCACTTGGTCTGCTGCGACGGAGATGGCCGCAAAAAATATGTCATTTTGGAGTGTCGTGATAAGCCAACGTGTATACGTGTTTATAAGATAGATTTCTAGTTCATTCATTCAAGGCGACTCTCAATGTTAAGCATCCAAGAGATCAAGCCCGGGTTCGTAGGAAGAGGTTTGCCGGTTTATCCCAAGTCTTAAACTCGTCGTCCACTTCATATTGAATGTCACCAGTGCCTTCGTCTTTGAATCCTAGTCTCTGGTACACTGCTCTTCCCATGGCACTTCCCTCGGTGGTACATTCCAGGTCGCCTCTCCTCTTTGCTTCAGCGAGACCGACTTCAACAAGCTTCGCCGCGATACCACGGCGTTGGTAGGCCGGATCGACTGCGCACATATCCAAGGTGAAGATGGCGGGCGGGTTACGGCCTGATTCCTTGACTTCGTGCAAGTATGCGATGCGCCGCTTCCAAAGCGAGTCGAACATTTGCTGTGCAAAGCGTCGGTTCTTCTCGTCCAACTCAATAAGGCTGGCGCTCATGTCGCTGGAGAAAGGATCGCCGTAGCCTTCTACCAACGAGAATTGCTTCCAAACTGCCAAACCGACGACTCGTCTCTCGCCTGGATGATCAGGATCAGGGAGGGTAGCCTTTAGGTAGAGGGCGTTAGGCTGTCCGGCCTGGTTGGTAGTTGTGGACTGCCACTTCTTCCACAACTCCTGGGAAAGCTTTGCCTGTCCTTCCTCCGTGTCCCATCCAGGGTTCATAAGCATCCATACTGAATCCTTTGCTTGGCGGCCGAACGCTTCAGACAAGCAGTGTTGTGCCTGTCTGAAATCCTTCTCAGTCTCAAAGGGAGAGACAACGACATCGTTGCTGTTGGAAGTCATATTGAAGGTTGTGTAAAGGTTGTGACTGTTTGGATGCGTGTCGTTCAGTGATTGAGAAAAGTGGCATGCTTACGTATTGGAAATGTTGGCCTAAAGCCGTGGGTCACGGCCGCATGGTAGGAAGGCTTGGCGAACCTCTTGATATCCAGGTGACTTCTGGGTAAACTATTGTGACGAGGAGACATGGGAATGCTGTGCTGTGGTGGCTAAGACGCCTCAAGGTTCTACCTATAAGTATGTCCTTGCTGATTAAAGCTCCTGAACAGTTATCGGCTGTTCAAGTGGCCGAAAAAAAGAGCACTGGCAAGCATCGAGCCCTACAGTATTAGGATGACTGTAAGAATTATGACTCAGTCGGTTGGTATGCAGGACATCAGAAGTGTCTGGACTATGGGATGAATAGTCAAGACGATGTTAGCAATCGTATCACGTGCAAATGGTGGGAGGCAACAGTTAGCGTGGCGTAAATCAATTAGCAGGGATGACGCGCTCGCGCCTCGTACACGGTTTCGCGTTCTCCCTAGGCGCTTTCTGCAACCACTCCACTTGACCCAAACAACAAACACACCCTCTATCGTCCAAGCACCGCGGTACTGCATTTTCAAGTGTTGTATCCATTGGCGATAGAACAGAGATGCCGGGCACAGTAACAAAAGCGCCGGCGAAACGCGCCCTTGCCGAGACGTCCAATACGCGCACCAATGTACAGACGTCGCCCCGCTCCACAAAGAAGTTAAAGGTTCAGGATGGGAAAGAGAAGAGCAGTGCGCCAGCAAAAATGGCCAAAGATTCATTCAATTCAAGCCAGGCTGGTCCGAGCCAGTTTGAGGAAACATTAGAGCAGATGACACAGGAGATGGAGGCGCTCAAGAAGGGTAACTCAGAGAAGGACCAGCAATGGCGGCGGCCACCATTACCTGAGGACTTCAATGAGATGGCCAGCAACCTTGTGTTCCAGCAGATTGAGGCTGAAGAGGGTGTGCTGCATGGTGGCAAGACCACTGTTAAACTGTTCGGTGTGACTGAGGTAAGGAGGCTCGGGCTAAAAACCTGAAGGGATGCTAACAAGTGCACGACAGGCTGGCAATTCCGTCCTGCTTCACGTAACCGGTTTCCAACACTACTTCTACGTTGCCGCACCCGTCAACTTCCAAAAAACCGACTGCGAACCCTACAAGATTTTCCTTGAGAGCGAGTGCCAAAAGAACTTCAACCAGCACTCCGCTGTGATAGCATCGGTGCAAATGTGTATGAGGGAGAACATTCTACGCTTTCAGGGAAATCAAAAGAGCCCGTATTTGAAGATTACTGTCACCGATCCCAAGATGATTAACCGCGTACGAATGATGGTTCAAAAGGGCAATGCCAACTACAAACGACTTTGGCCAGCCAGGGAGGACGGCATTCTCACATTCGACAATATTGCTTATGTGTTGCGCTTCATGATCGATACAAACGTCTCTGGTATGTGCTGGGTCGAGGTTCCCGCCGCCAAGTGGAAGATGATGAACGTTCGAGACCGGCACTCCAACTGCCAGATTGAGGCTCAGGTGCATTACAGTGACCTTATTGCCCACCAAGCTGAAGGCGAATGGGCAAAGATCGCACCCCTCCGCGTTCTCTCCTTCGATATCGAATGCGCTGGCCGCAAGGGTATCTTCCCAGAGGCGAGCGTGGACCCCGTGATCCAGATTGCGAACGTCGTTACAAGATACGGAGAGGACAAGCCCTTTGTTAGGAACGTTTTTTGTCTAGACACAGTCAGCTCCATCGCAGCGACACAGATTCTGTCCTTCCAAAACGAGGGCGACATGCTGATGAAGTGGCGCGACTTCCTAGAGGAAGTCGACCCGGATGTCATCATTGGGTACAACACCAGCAATTTCGATTTTCCGTATCTATTGGACCGCGCCAAACATTTGAAACTGCCCAGGTTCCCTTATTGGTCACGCCTGAAAACGGTACAATCCAAGGTGGAATCCTCCACATTCTCGAGCAAACAACTAGGTGCTAGAGATACCAAGACGACCAACACCAACGGTCGTCTGCAACTCGACTTGCTTCAGCTGATTCAGAGGGATTACCAACTTCGAAGTTACACGCTCAACTCTGTGTGTGCTCATTTCCTGAAGGAGCAGAAGGAGGATGTACACCACAGTATGATTACAGAGTTGTTCAACGGCGATTCCAACTCACGGAGACGTCTGGCTGTGTACTGTCTGAAGGATGCCTATCTCCCACAGCGACTTCTCGACAAGCTGATGTGTCTGGTCAATTACACGGAAATGGCTAGGGTCACAGGTGTGCCATTCAATTATCTTCTCTCTAGAGGACAACAAGTGCGCTTCATCAGCCAGCTGTTCCGCAAGGCCCTTGAACATCAGCTCGTTGTGCCGGATCTTCCAAATCAAGGCGACAGCGCTGACCAGTACGAAGGAGCAACTGTCATCGAGCCTAAGCGCGGCTACTACAAAGAGCCCGTTGCTACTCTCGATTTTGCTTCACTGTACCCCAGTATCATGCAAGCTCACAACCTATGTTATACCACATGGCTGGACAAACAGACGGTGGAAAAGCTCAAGATGAAGAAAGACGAAGACTACATCGTGACCCCTAACGGTGACATGTTCTGCACAGCGAAGACGCGTAAGGGTCTATTGACGGAAATTCTAGAAGAACTGCTAGGTGCACGTAAAAGAGCGAAAAAGGAATTGGCGGTTGAGACAGACCCTTTCAGGAAAGCCGTGCTTAACGGTCGTCAGCTGGCTCTGAAAGTCACAGCAAACTCCGTCTACGGTCTGACGGGTGCCACCAACGGAAAGCTGCCTTGTCTTGCGATCGCCAGTAGTACCACCAGTTTCGGTCGTCAGATGATTGAGAAAGCCAAAGCTGAAGTAGAAGCAAAGTACAACATCGCCAACGGATACACGCATGACGCCGAGGTCATCTATGGTGACACTGATTCTGTCATGGTCAAGTTTGGCACCTCGGAACTGAAAGAGGCAATGAAACTGGGTGAAGAGGCAGCAGAATACGTAACGTCCAAGTTCCTCAAGCCTATCAAGCTGGAGTTCGAAAAGGTCTACTACCCCTATCTGCTCATCAACAAGAAGCGATACGCCGGTCTCTACTGGACAAACCCGAACAAATGGGACAAGATGGACACCAAAGGTATCGAAACAGTTCGTCGTGACAACTGTCGACTTGTTCAAAATGTCATCGAGACTTCACTGCGCATGTTGTTAATCGACCAGGATCCCGAGGGCGCACAAGAGTAAGTCATCTGAGCCTAGTAATACCTTTCACACTAACGTGAAGTAGGTTCGTCAAGGAAACCATTGCAGACCTTTTGCAAAACAAGATTGACATGTCCAATCTTGTCATCACCAAAGCTCTGACGAAACAAGAAGGCAAGGACGGCACAGGCGGTTATGCCAATAAGCAGGCCCACGTCGAGCTCGCAGAGCGTATGAAGAAGCGCGACGCTGGATCTGCGCCCGCCCTCGGTGACCGTGTCGCATATGTCATGGTCAGGGCCGCCACTGGAGCAAGGAATTTTGAAAAATCCGAAGACCCAATCTACGTTCTCGAGAACAACCTGCCCATCGATACGCGTTACTATCTCGACAACCAGCTCGCCAAACCGCTCGGCAGAATCTTCGAACCTATTCTAGGTGAAAAGAAAGCAGCTTCGCTCCTCACTGGTGAGCACACACGATCGATCTCTGTCACTGCACCCACCATGGGTGGCCTTATGAAGTTTGCAAAGAAGACGCAGACATGCATGGGGTGCAAGAAGCCCCTTACCGCCGCGCATGAAAAGGACGGTGCAGTCTGCGAGAACTGCCGACCTCGTATCCCTGAGCTGTACACAAAGACCTTGACAAAGGTCAGTGAGCTGGAGGTCCGTTTCGCTCGTCTTTGGACCCAGTGCCAGCGCTGTCAAGGAAGTGTTCATTGCGAAGTCATCTGTGCATCGAGGGACTGCCCGATCTTCTACATGCGCATGAAGGCGAGGAAAGACGTCGAAGACGCAGGCAAGGAGTTGGTGCGGTTTGACAAGGATGCTGCGCTGTGGTAATGGTCGTTATCCGCTCTAGGAGAAACGAGGCGTTTTGGTGTTAGATATGTACATGCGCTCGTACAGTAATGGCAGCATGTTCTATGTTCGGGCTATATAGCGATATGGGTACGATTACGTTAGAAAATATTTATTACCAGACATTTTGAGAATCTGCAGTTGTTGACATCACGTGATTTCACCAGGATTGTTCCAGTGATGAGGTTGAATTTGAACTGCTTGAGGGGATTGTGATTTGCTGCAAGCTATAGAAATGGCCCGGCATAGTACAATCAGTCAGAAAGTTCGTGGTGTTCTTGTCGCCACAGATCGGTCTATGCAAGGGCGGGTCGACTGGAATCTCGATCCGATATTGATGTTTCACTGACATTGACTTATTCGAGAGCGCAGACAAAAGGCATCTGCGAGCTGTGTTCCAGACGGCAACAACTCAGCTGCCAAGTGTGTTGAACGCCACACTCAACAATAGTTCGGGAACTCCAGTGGTTAGTAAAGCCACTCGCGCCGTTGCGAATATCACTTCCACATCTGGCTGCATAGGAGTTTCAGGAACCGAACTTCTAGAATACGGCAGGTTCCGCTCCGCTCGGCTGACGTGATATGCGAAAGCTACTTTTGCGTAACTAAACCATATGCATATAATTTACGGAGTGTTGTTCGGAGTTTGCGCCAGCAGGACGACGATTATCATAGCGTAGCCATAATACCAACCAACATACCCAAGGCCGCTAATTTTCGTTTTGGCCGCATGAACACAGATGTATGAGGATCGACTATTGGTACTTAATTTGGGTCCGCTTTATGTAAAGAGGGTGCTGAATAACTAGGGGCTGGCTTACTGGGCACACTCATGCAAACTCCCTCGGATCGGCGCGGAACCACCCATGAGTATCTACTACCAAGTAAGATGACCTGGCCGTAAGACTGGGATGACTCGTCTTCCGGACTTTCTCATGTTTCCACAAAAAAACTGCCGCGTATACCCAGCATGGGGATGCCCTGGTCCTTGTTCAGCCAAACACCAGGTATAATGTATTACTTATGCACATCACTGTGGCGTGCCTGTTGACTTTGTTTATCGTTTTCTAGATTACTGGAAATGAGAGGTGATATCTTGGCTGAGCTTAGCCATTGAATTTCCCTAGGATACAAAGCTGCTAGGATACTCCAAGGAGTAGTCGTCGGATTTCGGAGCCATACGCAGCTCCGAACGTAATAAAAGGGGTTGCTTCCCAAAGACGTGTTTCATTGCTGTTGCCTCCATATACACCTTCTCGACGCATCTGTGGCGCTTAATTACTATTGACGCTAATATTGGTTCTCTCGTAACTCAAGCATGAAGAGCTTCGTTTTAACTGCTGCATTAGCGGCGGGTGTGCTGTCCAATGACAAATTTGAGCCGCAAAACTTCGACGTCAATGAAGCCTTGATGAACAAGGGTGTTAATGTTTCAACACCTGCAACAGGAGGAATCTCAAACAATTGCCACATAGCAGTAAGTAACTGGCACCAAGTGGCGTCATTGGACCACACTAACATGTAGTTTGTCAGTGTGACGTGCTCAGAAGACAGTTCGGCAGCGACAAACTCGTTGTGCCATCCGATGCTGCGTACAAAAATTTCACCAATTCCTATTGGTCTGGCCAACAGCGAAGCATCTCGCCAGGTTGTGTCTTCAAGCCTGAGACAGCCCAAGATGTGTCTGTCGCAGTCCTTACTTCCAGGCTCACAGACTGTCCATTTGCCGTCAAGAGCGGTGGACACTCGGCAGTACCAGGAGGGTCAAACATACAAGATGGAATCACCATCAGCTTCGAAAAGATGAGCAAGACCACAGTGTCGGCTGATAAGAAGAGCGTCACATTCGAGCCGGGTCAGACATGGCGCGATGTGTACTCGAAATTGGAAAAAGACAACCTGATCATCATCGGTGGCAGGGTAAGATACAAGGCACAGAAATGACCAAGACTCTGCTTACCACTATTCAGGCTGCCAGTGTCGGAGTCGGCGGTTTGACTCTTGGTGGAGGTAAGTTTTCTTCTTCTTCACTGACATGATCCGCTAAACACAAGCTGACATCCAGCCTAGGCATTTCTTACTTTTCCAACGAGTATGGCCTGGCCTGCGACAATGTCATCTCCTATGAAGTAGTCACAGCCTGTGGTCGCGTGCTCAACGTCAGCCATACATCCTACCCGGACCTCTACTGGGCCCTTCGTGGCGGCGGTAACAACTTCGGAATCGTAACTAAATTCCACGTCAACGCCATCTCCAAGTCTCCCATGATGTGGGGTGGTATGCGCGTCTACGCTCAACCAGCCATTCCAGCTCTAATCCAAAGCTACTACAACCTCGGTTTCAACGTGTCGAAAGATGGGAAGGCACACCAGATCCTATCCTTTGCATATGGCGGCCCACAACTCGGCAGCGTCGCGACCATCGAGCTTGAATACGCCGAGCCCAACGGCAACCTTGCTCCCGTTCTCAGCGAATACAACGCCATCGATCCCAGAACTGTGCTTCAGGGTCAGACTGGAAACAGCAGTCTTGTCGATCTCACAGTAGCTTTGAGCCAGGCGGCCGGTGCAGACGGACTCCGCCAACTCTTCATGACATGGAGCGCGAAGCTCGATCTAGACCTCGTCAACACGACACAGAGCATCTTCTTCGAGGAACTTCCCAGCGTCATCGATGCAGCAGACATCACGCCCGCGGTCGCGCTCCAGGTCATCTCGGAGCCCATGATGCGCAAGACGGCGCAGAACGGTGGGAACCCGCTTGGTCTGGACCCAGAAGAAGGACCGCTCATGCTGGCGCTGCTTTCGGCCCGCTGGTCTAATCCCGCTGATGATGCGCGCATCCAGGCGTTTGCGCAAAAGGTGCAGCAGCGAGCGGTGCAGGCGGCCAAGGCCGAGGGCAAGGACACGGATTATTTGTATATGAACTATGCGAATGGGGTGCAGGATGTTGTGGCGAGCTACGGGTCGCAGAACAAGGCGAGGTTGGTGCAGATTGCGAACAAGTATGATCCGGAAGGCGTGTTCCAGAGACTGCAGCCGGGGTATTTCAAGTTGAATGGAGCACCTGATGGAAGCAACAGGCTTTAGGGAGGTATGATAATTGGGGAATTTTGAGCGTTTCGTACGATATATCCAACATAACGATAGGAGATATTTGGTACACGTTAATGTTTTATTCTGGTTTGATATTTGCTCCATTCCGATGAGATACTCGAATGGTTGAGTTGACACCACACATCGCGCTACAGACTCATGCCTCATCTCAGGTCATTGGAGGTGAAATGTGCCAATGAGAGGAGAAATGATATTATCATAAGACTCGAGGAGAAAAAGCCCGATTCGCTAATCAAAAAGGATGAGCATTACCGCCATGCCTTCTCACCTCTCTTCAAGCCCTTCAAACCAAGAAGCATATCACACCACATATCTTCGTATCCCCACGTTCAACGCGAGAGAGAATCCGTACACGTCCCGAGAGAAGGAATGGACTTTGAGACCATACACATTGCACTCTCCTGCCCGCAGTCACGTGTACTACCCGAACAGTATCCCTGATCAACGAGTTAGTCCCCATCCCTGCCTTCAGCTTTCAAACGGGACAAGGAAAAAAACGAACCAAGTTTCCCTTCTCCTGCTCACATAACGGCACATCCTGGGCCCGTTCCAGGACCAGCCGTTGTCGTCTGTGCTGGGTACTTGGACGCTGTCGTGGTGGTGTCTTGACCACTTTTTAGCATGCCAAAAACGGCCGCCTTGGTTATTATCGCAGAGAGGAGCAAGATACGCTTGAATGCGATTGCCATAGCGCCCAAGTCGTGAAAAAGAGGCAAGGAAAGATGTTGGGCCGGCAGCGGTGTGGACATGTCGTGCATGTTGAGTTGATAGTTCGTTCGCACAGCGAAGAATTGAATTGGAATATAAGGTAGTGTTTTGTTGTCTCTGATGTTGATAGGGCCAGCCGGGGGATAAAAAAGTCTATGTAAAAAAATTTGGAGGAATCTAGAGAAGATTCAAGGTGGGGGTAGGAGTGGTAGGCCTTTTGTACCTTTGGAAGTGGCGGCCTAAGGGATTTTATTTTTCACTCGTATACCATTGTTCTGGCTTGGCATTGTTCTTTGCATTGCTGGTAGTGCAGTACTTGAGATGAATGTGGGTAAGGCGGGATACGTGCTTGCTATTGTTCTTAGCGTTGGGTGGCAACGGCATTAAGCGGTATGTGATGGTGGGTTTGCACATGGATAAATCACAACAAAAGCGTTTGCATCGGAAACAGTAGCAAGTACGATTGAAGAAGATGGTAGTTGTCGGCATTCCTGGACGTTCTACCCATCATCGCGATGTATCCCACCCACACCACACAAAGACTTGTTATATAGCTGCCTGCGTCAATGTACTAGTATTCAGTACCCACATTTTCAAAAAGCTTCATCATAGACAAATCACATGCAAAAAAAAAGCTTCATGTACAATTAACCATAAATATATGCATATCTAACGAGTGTGTATATACTGCCCAACCATTTTATGTACAGTCTTCCACCCAAACCTTCTATTAACACACGTCTTTCGCTTACTCGTAAATGTATGTAGTCTTCTACTCGGCTCATGAATCGTCGTCACAAGCTAGTTGTTACCGCCAGCAGCCTTGCCTCTGCCGTTGGCCTTGCCCTTTCCCTTTCCCTTTCCCTTGCCTTTGGCCGTGGCCGTGGCAGCATCACCGGCCTGAGCACCAAGCACGTTCCTTGGGTTTGTGCCAGCCTTGTTGTTGATGACCTGTCCGCCGCTGACGCCACCGCGGGGACTGACGTTGTTGCGTGCTTGGGCTGCCTTGTTTTGGTACTGGGTGACAGCAGCAGCATTTGGGGGGTTGATGACCATGACCATGCCTTGCTGGCAGTGCTGGGCCTGGGAGCAGTAGATGTACATGGGCTGAGTGTCGGTGATGGGGACCATGAAGACGGGAGTGTTTCCGGCTTGGCGGATGCGGTTGCGGCCGTTGGCAGCGTTAGCACCGGGGTTTCCCTTGGGATTGCCAGGGATGGGTTGAAAGTCGGAGAAGATGGCGTTCT
>JAODYC010000006.1:227175-248869 GCA_026262405.1 Curvularia hawaiiensis
CTCTGCCTCTGCCTCTGCCCATGCCACGCTGGTCCTGCCCGCCTCTCTTCCACCTACACCCTACGCAGCCCTGAACTCGGCGCCCTGGAATCCCAACCCGGCATCCTCCTCGACTCACTTGGTCAAACTCCCCTGTGGCTGCCCCGTCTCTCCCAGCACTACGTCAGCCACCACACCACACTGGTCGCCTCCTCCACACCACGCCTCTTGCCCGTGACAGCCTTTCACCCAGTCTGCAGTTGAGGCGAAAAACAAATCCCACGAAAAGAGAAGAAGAAGAAACCCCGCAGAACAAAGCAAGTCGTCGCCCCAGCATCGCCCATTCAAGACAAGACGACGACGTGATTGTGCCAAAGAGCGTGGCAATTGCATCCAACACCATCGTTACCAATCCCGCCTTACCGTCTGCTTTGCGTTGCTTGGCTGCGCTCGTCAGGGAAGGAACGACTCCAGGTCTCGGTTCTGCTTCTCCCCAACCCTGTGCGGCAAGGCACATGAACGCCACGGGACTGTGACTCCCCGCCACCGCGACACTTCGCTGTCGCATCTCGCAACAAAGCGTTCTAAACACCCGCCTAGACGATTCCCAATGATGGAAACCATAGATGCCGGAGGCAGGCAAGCGTGCGTCGCCGTTTCCCCTCGACTTGCCTCACAAGCGCTAACCATGACCCGCAGTGTCGGCCTTCCTTCGATCAACCACATGGACACCGACAGAATCAAGCGTGAAGAGGTCGAGTATCAGAGAAAGCACTCGCTGCCCGCCATGCCTAGCCCGTTGCATCCTTACAACGGGCCCGCGCATGCCCACAGCAATCCCCCGTCCGCAGTCCCCAATGCAGTCCCTGCTTCGCTTGGGGGCTTGCTGTCTCCTCCCGAGTCGCGCAGGACGTCCGGCGACGACAAGGAGTCGCAGCGGCCAACGGCCCGCCAGTCTTTGCCATCGATACATGAGGCTCTGGGCTCAGAACCGCCGCTTCCATATCCAGCTGCTGTGCCCCCGCCCTCGTCGGTAACGTCTGCTCCTCAGCACTACCATCCGTCGTCTGCTGCTCCTTCACCAGCCGAGCAACGGCACCGACAATATCCGCCGGAGCCTCAGCACCCAAGTCAAGGACCCCCTAGCTCTCTGCCTCCTCCAAGAAGTCCATACATTGCCTCAACATCACAACCGGGCCCTCCACCGGTACCAGCCCCTGCAGACTCGTTGCCGCGGCCGCCCTTTTCGGACTCACGACCGCCCTATCCAACTCCTCAGCACAATCAGAAGCTACCCTCGCTCCATCCTCTGAAGACGGCACCCGCCTCACCTCCAGGTGCTCCCCACCCCAGCATCCCTTACTCTTCGTATCCACCGCCACCAGCCTCAAAACCCTACGAGAATCCAGCTCCTCAGTCAGCCCCCTTGCCACCCGCCAACCACCCTCACCCCTATTCGCAATATCCGCCCGGATATCCTCTGTCGGCTTCTTCCGCAAACCCGCCAAATCATGCCTATCCGCCGCCAACCTCTACTTACTCCGCCCCGCCTCGCTATATGCCTCAGGCGTGGCAAGATAGCTCCGAACTGGCTCGCTTGGAGGAGAAGAAGATTGGGCGCGCGAGCTTGGCTCCTTATGGCGAGTCTGTCAAGCGCCATCTCGAGAGCTTCGACATTGAGGCCTCGCTCAACGAGATGGCTGACGGATCGGGTCGCATCACAGAGTTTTCCAAGATCTACCGCCAACGGGCGCATGACAACCAGCGCATCGGCATGACGCCACAGTCGATGCCGAGGCTAGAAGAAGTTGACGAAATGCTCAAGCAAAGCGAGAGAATCCAGATGTCCCTTCAGCGCATGCGAGATGTTGTTTTCAACCATCACCAAGCCAGCCTCGTGGAAGCGCCCCAAGACCCCCGGTATAGGCCCATGAACGGCTACGATGACGGTGCAAGCAACTACAGCGACGGTGACAAAGCCATGGGCGGTTTTGCCGGTGGCGACAACAAGACTAGGAAACGAGGTGTAAGTAAACGCCTGCATAATTCCCTGATATCAGTACTGACTCACAACCAGCGCGCTGCTCCGCCTGGGCGTTGCCATAGCTGCAATCGCGCCGAAACACCAGAGTGGCGAAGAGGGCCAGATGGTGCCCGAACCCTGTGCAATGCGTGTGGCCTGCGTAAGTAGTAGAGTGCTGCGTACCAGCTATGCCCCACCAGCTAACACTGCTCGTAGATTATGCCAAGCTGACCCGCAAAATGGGCGGCAAGCAAGCCATGACGAGCTCGAATCTCCGGCCCAAGCCCATAGAGCATGGCTCGCCGCCGATATGACGGCGCCATTGATCTGAACACACGAAGCATGACACCCACCACTTGTACATTGACGGTTGTCTGCCACCAACCGTTGTCTATCTCAGCAATCTAAAGACATGAGTACACATCGCCACGGCATTGGGCCGCTGGCATAAAAGACTTTCTTTTCTCGCATTTGCACGAGATGTATCTACTTTGAGAAGCCTGCCTTATCAAGTAACAGACGTACGTTTAATCTTTACGGGGTTTGTGGCGCAGTCTGGTTCAGCGACGTTGTCGCCGGCGGCCACCAAGATGGAGCAACGGGTCCACGATCCACCAAATTAGCCCATTTATTCGCTTAGGCGAAGACACGTTGTTACTATCATTTATTTCTTGTTTGTCTTTTTAACAGCAGAGGGTGCAGTCTCTTTTTTTTTGGCATATAGACTAGGGCTTTCAGGCCTGATACCGGTCGACGGCGTTTTCTGTAAATCATCACCATCTTCTAGGATGGCCCATTATCGGACAGGAGTTTTGGTGCGCCGTCTAGCGCTTATCGTCGGAGCACAAGATTGTTGTCAAGAGCATTTTTGGCACGACGGGCACTTTGCCAGAAGTGCACGAAGCTTGTGGGCAGTTTTGACTAGCATTCACAAAGAGATACCACGGGCTATCAGGCCCATTCCAATTTAAAAGCTTTTTCCGTGTCTACATGGCTGCTTCTGTTGCGTTTCATCTTTTCTTTCCAGTCGGTCAAACGCCTTGACAAGTGAAGAATCGGGACCTGGCTGCACTCCTTGCATGGCCCAACGGCGCACTTTGCTCGAAATTGACGCAGACCCACAGCAACACAAGGAATGCGCGCTGCGACATGGACGAAACCCTTTGTCAACATAGGAGACGAATTGTGCACGTGGGGTGGCCAAACAGCAGCTGGCTACTGGCCGGCCACAGTCGGGCGGGTGGCAGAAACGGAAAGGAACACGCCATGCACTCGCCGTGCTCCCGGGGTCGCTGTCAGTACGCCTTGAGCAACGTTGTGCTATCAAAGATGGACCGCATGCACCGCCGCAGAGGGTGGTTGAGGTTGCTCATGTTGTGCCGGGCGCCCGAATCCGGCAAGCGCCATCGGCAGGGACTGCTCGTTCGGAAACCGCATAGGCTTCCTGCACCATGCATTATTAATCCGTACGCCCGCCTAAGCACCCTGGTCTCGCATTACCGTCCTATACCGGCCATCCGTGTGTAAGAGAAAAAAACATCATCGTGGTTCTTCTGCCCATTGTTGGTCCCCGACGATCCTTCGACTCCCTGGGAAGACGAGGCGCCTGCACCTCGTCCAAAACTGCCGCGACCCTGACTGGTCCAAAACCCCCGCTAAAAACCCCCCCAACGCCTGCAGTGCTCGCCGAGCAACCTCCCCGCAGTCGCCGTTCAGAGCCACAAGTCACCCATCCGGACGTCTACCCAGCCTGCCCGTGCACCACCTCAGATTAGGACCCCTCTTTACACCGCGTTACAGAAAGCCGGCATGGGTCTGCTGTAAGATCCGTGCTCTGCCACTCGCCTTTCTCGCTAATGTCGTCCCAAGGGCCCTGGGAACGCCCCTCGACTGGCCAGATGCCAAGAAGGCTGCCGATCAGGTCAGGTCATGGGGAATCGAAGTATGTTTGCCTGGCCAGTTCCCAAGGGATGATGAGTAGTAGTAATGACATGGGTAGCAACTACTCGCCATTTGGCGCAACGCCAAAAGCAAGGAGCGGGACGCCCTGCTTTGGGGTGACGAGGTGACCAAGACTTGCTCCTTCACCGCACCACGCCCCCGGCACTGACCTGCATGCAGATCGAGTACCTGGTGGTTTGCTATGATCAGGACAACCACAAGGTCCGGTTGTCGCTCCGCCAAGCCGACATTTTGGCTGCTTTGGCAAACGACGAGAAACTCGTGCAACAAGGCGGCGGAGTACCCGACCTGAACACCGGGGATGCTAAGTGAGCTCAACCTCTCCTGAGCTGATTCTCTTTGTGCTAACCAGGGTAGCGCCAAGGAAAATCCGGCTCCTGTATTCCACCCTGAATTTGGAAGGTTCATGTTGGAAGCCACTCCAGGAAAGCCATGGGGAATCGGCTTCAAAGACCTGCTCGACGTAGAGCCAAACATGAAGTGGAGGTAGGCAGGCTTATTCCCATAGTTTGTTGACCGCACACTCACTATTCTGGGCAGACGAACAATAGCCAAAGACCATATGGCTGAGACTGAGTTCCCAATTACGTTGACGACATTCCCTCGTCTTGGATCGGCCGATTGCATTGTGCCATCCTATCCGGTTTCGGGGCCCAAGCTGCGTTCCCAGTTTGTTCCAGATGAGATTGCCAACCCCCACATCCGTTTCCCCACCCTGGCAGCAAACATTCGCTGGCGGAGAGGTAGGAAGGTGCAGGTCAACGTGCCCGTGTTTCGAGATGAGAAGACAGTGTGGCCTTGGAAAGATCCAACTGTCAACTATGATTTGCACAACTGGCCCGAGGACGATGACGTCCGCAATGGCGCCGTCAAAGACAATCACATCCACATGGATGCCATGGCCTTTGGCATGGGAAGCTGCTGCTTGCAGATCACATTCCAAGCTAAAAACATTGACGAGGGAAGGACCATGTACGATCAACTCAGTCCGATAGCTCCGATCCTGCTAGCACTGACAGCGGCAACACCCATCTACAAAGGCTTTCTTGCCGACACAGACGTGCGCTGGAACCAGATCAGCAGAGCCGTTGATGACCGTACTCCAGAGGAACTGGGTGAAAAGGCAAGCAAATGTGCCCAAGTGCTCTTTTTCGCGTTTCTGACATTCAACAGCCCCTCAAGAACGACAGATGGCGACTTCCCAAGTCTCGCTATGCGTCCAACTCAACCTACATCGCTCAGGACCCGCGCCTACGCCCAGAGTATCTCGATCCCAATCTCATCATAGACCCCGCCCTCAAGAAACGACTGGTCGAAGGCGGCATGGACGATTTGTTGGCGACCCATTTTGCTCATCTCTTCATCCGCGATCCTATTGTCGTCTTTGCGGAGGATCTTCAGGAACTCGACCTCACCAAAGCCGACCACTTTGAGAACTTGCAATCAACCAACTGGCAGCACATGCGTTTCAAACCTCCGCCAGCTGGCACGGACATGGGCTGGCGCGTGGAGTTCCGCCCCATGGAGATCCAGATCACAGACTTTGAGAACGCAGCCTTCTCAATCTTCATCGTACTCCTCACCCGTGCGATCCTGTCGTTCAATCTCAACTTCTACATTCCCATCACACTGGTGTCGGAGAACATGGAGACAGCACATATCCGTGACGCCGTGTCGACGCAGAAGTTTTGGTTCAGGAAGAATCCCTTCCCGACGCACAAGCCCAGCAATGGTACAGGCACGTCGACGCCTGCCGAGAACCCAAGTCGACCGGCAACACCCACTGGACCAGTTGAAGATGAGTACGAGAAAATGACTATCAACGAAGTTATCAATGGACAGCAGACATGTTCTGGAAACGCCGGCTTCCCGGGTCTCATTCCCATTGTGGAATCATACCTCAACAGCATGAATGTCGACGTAGAGACCCGCTGTGATCTCGCCACCTATCTCGACTTGATCCGCAAGCGCGCCAATGGCACATACTGGACGGCGGCCAAGTGGATCAGGAACTTTGTCCAATCGCACCCTGCGTATCAGAAGGATAGCGTGGTGAATGACGAGATCACATACGATCTTGTCAAAGCCGCTGAGCAAATCACGAAGCAGGAGGGCAGGGACGGATTGGGCAAGGAAATGCTGGGAAAACGGCGCTGAACAGGTCGAGGCAAACAAGAATACCCACCTTCCTACTCAGAGGGTTGAAGGCTGGAAGCAAAAGTGCATTGTATACATGGTTTGGTGCACCTATAGAGAGCACCTATGGTAAATTCATGGTTGTGGTTAGACAAGCAAACACTTTTCAAGATTACTATTCGTCGGCCCCTGACGCCCACTAGTTGCAGTTCACAGTCCCGACGCGATTGGGGTTTCCTGCTGATTACTCACAGAACGGCCTGGGATGTCCCATTCCCAACACCGGGAGCTTTCCACAATGGGAAGTTGGGGTTGTTATTGGAGTAAAGCAGGGGCATAAGTACTTATTCACGGCCGAGACCTTGCTGTTTCCCCCACAATCTAGATCTAGACACAGATAAACGACGACCTGGGTCACTGTCTCAGCGTTGCGCGTGGACGCCACGCCGAACGGGTAAAGAGAGGCGTCTAATCAGGGGTCCAGTAGGTTAATAAACGACGCATGTAAGGCTTATTAACACATGGCTGCAGGATGCACTAGCGGAAGAACTAGACGTTTTGCAGAAGAAAACGGCAAACATAGAAAGAGATGGTAAGAATGATAACTAACTCAGCTGTTTGAGCCGCGGAGTCTCTGACCTAAGTTTTTCAATGTGTATAAAGACTCCAGAAGCGTGAGCGATTGGAGGGAGTTAGGGTGGCGCATTCGAAGAAGACCGTTTCCCTCTCATTGTGTGTATACTTGTCCAACATGCACATTGTCCATCTCAGCACTCTCTTCTCCCTCGCCATCGGCGCAAGCAGCATACCGACAGCTGCGCGGCCCCAAAAACCCATCTACCTCCCCAAACGGCTCATTGCACTCGAAGAACATGTTGTGTCGCCTTCACTGGAAGCCGAAGTCCTTGCCAGCGGCCTGACACAGCAGTACCCAGGTATACTCGACAAGATGAAGGACGTCGGTGCCGGACGCCTGGCGATCATGAACGCCGGCCACGTCTCCATGCAAGTACTTGCACAGCAATCAGCATCCGGGTTAGAAGACCCAGCAGGATGTCGCGCGGCCAACGACGCCGTCCAAGCCGCCATCAAAGCAAACCCCACACGCTTCGCCGGCTTCGCGGTGCTTCCCATGGCGCTCCCCGAAGAAGCAGCCGCAGAACTGAACCGCAGCGTAACCGACCTCGGCTTCAAAGGCGCCATGATATGGAACCACCTCAGCGACGGCACGTATTACGATGCCTCACGCTTCGACCCGGTCTTCGCCATGGCCCAGGCCCTCGACGTCCCACTGTACCTACACCCTGCGCCCCCCGCTGCAGCCCTCGCCTCCAAACTCTACGCCGGCAACTACGCCCCAGACATCGCGGGCCGCCTCGGCACCATCGCCTGGGGCTGGCACATTGACGTAGGCACGCATGTTCTACGTCTCTACGCCGCAGGCCTCTTCGACCGCTTCCCCCATCTCAAGCTCATCCTAGGCCACAACGGCGAAGGTCTCCCCCTATTCATTGACCGCGTCGACGCCACGCAGTTGCGCAAGGACGCCTCGTTCAACCGTATTTGGAACAACAACATTTGGAGTACCACGAGTGGGCTGTTTACGGTCCGCCAGTTTGAGCAGCTCAGGCAGGTGAGTCCCATTGAACGCATCATGTATAGTGTGGATTATCCGTTTGGGGATGGCGTCGAGGGCTGGGCTTTTGTCGGGAATTTGTCAAAAGAGGGCGTGCTGGGGGAGAGGGAGATGGATTTGTTTGCGTATAAGAATGCGGAGGAGTTGCTTGGGTTGTGAGGGGTTAGTACACGTAGTGCTTGTAAATGTGATAGAGGTTTTAGATGTTTGTGAGCACTAGATGGGAAGAAGAGTGTATTCGTTTCTTCTGTAGATGAATGGGTATTTCTCTCATAATCTATTGTCTGCTGACCATGGTCGTCACCATGGCTTTGTTTCTCTTACAGATTTCTCGGTCTGTTATCTGTCGCCCAATAGGCTCATATCTGTTGGTGATAATGTTGCTCTTGTTCTGTAATCTCAATTAGTACTAGAAATCAAATCTATACTAAGTTTTCTGAATTCGATACGCGGAGCTCGAAGCTTTGGAGCTCAAGTCCTACGTTTAAATTCCTATTTTGACTAAAAAGTTGCCCCCTTTTTTGTTTTCAATTTTTAGCAGTAGAGAAGAAACTGCATACATAGAACTTACTCAGAAAGAACAGTATTGTGCTACTGAAGCACAGCCTTGTCTATCTTGCGGGGTACGCATTGTTACAACACACTAGCGAACGAGATATACTGTCGTTTCTTGGCTGACCGGTATTGTTTGACCGGTCTTGCAACGCACTATCAGAGAAGCAATTGACTGGCTTAATGCGATGTGCGCATGAGCGCTAAGCCTGTTGCGAAAATGTTGAGATAGTAACAGCCTAATCGACTAACCTGTTTCCTCGTCAGGTGCATAGCGCAATCCTCTTAATGGACAACACAAGCATGAAGTCAATGATTTCTAGGCTCCTTCGAGGCTGTGTGGTGAATCCTTTCTCTTGAGCCATGTGACCTTTCGCCGCATGGCCAGCACTCTTAAGGAACTCAGTCTTGCAAGTACTTCTATATGATTTGTCTCATGATTCTCTCTAATGGTTCTCATCCAAGCATCTATCACTGCAATCATTCATAAGCATCGTTGTACTGCCACTTGTCGTTGCGCGTTCCAATTCCCTCCCAAGAATGGCCAGCAAGCGCCGTAGGTCCGATAGTAACGACGTCCAGCCTCGCTATGATGCGCTTCAGGTCAAGGCCGGTTCTGCTTCAGATGACTCGGAAACCGAACAGGTCACGAATGTAAGATACAAATCGAAGCTAGAGCTGTACAACCGACCGATAATCGTACGGGGTGGCATATACGAAGGACGCCTAAAAGAAGGACAAATACGTATCTTGGTTCTCTACCCCGGCTCCGGGTCCAACGAAATCAAATGCGAGCTAAGGACAGAATCACATCACAAAGGATTAAAGTACGAGGCACTCTCCTACCATTGGGGGGGCCAGGAAAAGATTGACTTCATTCTTCTCCGTGGCATTCATTTCGCAGTCACCCACAACCTCGCAGAAGCCCTCCGGTACTTACGAGATCCCCAGTCTGAAAAGTTGCTCTGGGTCGATGCAATATGCCTCAATCAGTACGATCAAGAAGAGAAGGAATTGCAGCTAGAGTTGATGCATCTTATCTACGAACGCGCATCAACGACTACTGCGTGGTTGGGACTGCCGAACGATGCTACCGAACGGGCTTTCCTTGGGATGAACAGGTCGCTGAGTGCAGGTGGACCACAGATTGGTACGCTTGTTACAGGAAAAATCATCGCCGGTAGAAAGGCAGCACCTGGTAACGACGGTGATTTCGGTGAACTCATGGCGCGCCCTTACTGGACCCGTGCTTGGATTGTGCAAGAGATAATGTGTGCGAAATTTCTTCTTATCCAATGCGGCCACGACATAACGCAGTACAAGGCACTCGAAGAAGCTTTTCCCCCTAATCAGCCAGCCTCCGTCGAAACCAATTCAGAAGACCGTGAGTGTGAGACGGGATATATTACCTTCCACGGCGAAGCTGAAGTGAAGATCGTCAGGAGAGAGTCAAAGATGTTATCTTCTAAACATTATCTGGACGACTTCCTAGACAGGCAATGCGGTCTACGACATGACAACATTTATGCTTTTCTCCACTTGCTCAGAAGCGACGTTAAGCCAAGGAAACCGAGTTATGACATAGACATCCGTAAACTCGTTCTCCAAACAGCTCTAGAAATCATAAAATCAACGAAGAGCTTACACATCATCATCATCAAAGGACGTCAGGAGCCTCCTCATGCTCGAGAAGAGGCATGGCAGCGAGACATGCCATCTTGGTGCCCTTATCTGGCCACACCGTATTCATGTCGCCCTATAAATGTCGAGAACGGACCACATCTTTCCGCGGAGACAGCCGTCTTCTCCATTGTGAAGAAACGATTTAAGATAAGAAATTTTTCCATTGTGAAGAAGAGGCTTGAAAAAAAAGAAGTCTCCGTTGTGATGAAAATGTTGCAAGTAAGAGGTTTCGTCATTGGCAAAGTTTCTCGGACGATTTCGCAGCGAATACCACCTAAGTTCCGAGCAAGCATCCATTGGAGTCATAAAGGAGTTGAAAGGGAGCTCGCCCACTACAGGAAGTGCCTAGCTATGGGCCTCAGAGGTGTACCAAAAGATGAGAACAGTAGGACCATGTCCATGGTAGCTACTACTCGGACTCTTCTCGTTGTTGGTCGAGATGAAGACGATGGTATTCTAGCGGGGTGGAAAACCTCATTTAGGGATTTGGACCAACCGGAAAAACATCTTTTGCGGCAAATATTCAAGAACAGGATCTCCCGGTCGGTATGTTCATTCGATCTTAGCCTTACGACCAAGAAGGCACTTAACGCCAGCGAGGTTGCACTGTCCGCGAAGTTAAACCGTGTTGCTCTGGTTCCTCACATGGCCGAAGAGGGGGATGATATATGCGTGGTTTTAGGATGTTCAACACCAGTGGTCCTGCGCAACATTGGAGATCACTATACTGTATTGGGAGAGGCATACATTGATACATCTGCCATGGGTGAATTCAATATCCCTGTCAGTTTAAGGGACTTCGTACTCGGGGGCGATTCATTGGATGGAAGTGAGCGATTTGCCTGGAGAAGAAACTTGGCACGTAGAGCAACTCCGCTCTAAATATATGATTGATCGATATCTTTGTAGGATGATCTTCCTCGGTTTCACAAAGTTAGTCAAGGTGTGGCTCGATGCGGTAGACAATTAATGAATTTGAGAAGCTAGTTTCGAAAAGTTATAGAGCTTGATCTTCTGTTTTGCGCGAAGTATCTGAAAAGAATTGTGAGCGCGAGGAAGGAGTTAGTGAAGACGTGACAGCAGATGAAGGTTTTAGTCTTTCACGTCGTCTCGTCGTAGGAAACTGGTATCATAGTTAACAATTGTATCATCGCGTATTTTCCATGCCAGTCGAATGATAAAGTAATGTTGACATTACCAGCCGTCCTCACGCGATGCCTTTGTTCAAGTCGTTCGGCGGACCCCCGCCCGCCCAACGTAAGCGCAACTGGCCTATTGGAGGGGGGAGAAGTACATTTTCGCTGGTAGTTCTAGCTACACTGCGCGCTTTTCTAAGTAGTGCATAAATCTGAATTAGGAGGTTGTATACTATACATACGAAAATCTTAGCTAAAAAGGCTCCATCTAAGAGAGTCCTTGGCAGCCCGATCTGTGGAGAACTGGAGTTTCTAGGGTAGCCTGATCATATAACATAGGTAGTTAGTGCGTCCAGTATCACGCTATCAGTGCTGCGTTGACGCAAGATGCTAAGACAATCACGCTATTGGCTCTACATCACGTATTTGTTGACGCTAGATCCGAACACAATTGCGAAAACGGCTTGTATGTTTAATGAAGTTTACTACTTATAGCTATTCATACTGCAGTAAGGATTGCACAGCGGGATCATGTCTGCCGCTCAAGTGTCAAGTTCTGGCCTAGCTAGGCAACCTGATATTGATTATGCTCCTGATCTTGACAAGTATCTCGCACGTGTCGCTCGCAGAAAAGCTACTGAACAGCTTGCGAATCAGTTGCCGAAGGGATTTCCCTATGAATTAAAGTCTGATCTTGTATGGGATGGAAGCAGTGTTGCCGACAAGTACAAATTCGTCCACGAACTCAACGCAGACGACCTTCAGGAGATTGAAAATGCACTCAAACACTTTAAATGTAAGTTTATGTGATAATTATCTGAAATACGCTAACGTAATCATAGCTCTTAGGAAGCCCCTTGGGTTCATAAACCAAGATACATTCCCGCTTCCGAAGCTTCACGCTACTCTGCGCAACATTTCTGATGAAGTTCATAATAAGCATGGCTTCAAGGTTCTTCGAGGTCTCCCTTTCGATGAGCATGACGACGTGGATAACATTATCATATATGCTGGAGTTTCTTCCCACGTTGCTCCAATCAGAGGACGTCAGGACTATCAATATCAGGGCCAGCCAGCGGACGTTGTGTTAAGTCATATCAAAGACCTGAGCTCGATTTTGGATGCGAACAAGATTGGAGCCCCGGCTTATACAGCTGAAAAGCAGGTGTTCCACACTGATGTTGGAGATGTTATTGCGTTGGCATGCTTGGAGACTGCTGCTGAGGGCGGCGAAAGCAAATTGGCCAGCTCATGGACAGTTTACAACGAGCTTGCCAGAACGAGACCGGATTTGGTCAGGACTCTGGCTGAACCTTGGGCGACCGAAAAGTATGTTCGTGAAAAGAGTTCAAAACAGCTTCTACTGATTTTGGCAATAGCTTTAGCAGCAGAGGCGAAAAGTATACACTCCGACCGTTGCTTCACTATCAGCCCAAAACCGAGTCTTCCCCTGAGAGAATGATTATCCAGTACGCACGGAGGACTTTTACAGGCTATTGGGGCCTGCCGAGATCCTCTGACGTGCCGCCTATAACTGAAGCTCAGGCCGAAGCACTTGATGCTCTGCACTTTCTTGCTGAGAAACATGCCGTGTCTCTTGGCTTTCAAAAAGGCGATGTGCAATACGTCAACAATCTAAGCATTTTCCACGCGCGTGATGGATTCAGAGACACCCCGGAACAGCAGTAGGTTATTGACGCATTTGATTTTGCCAAAGCTCGATCTGATATGCTTTAGACGTCACCTTATTCGCCTCTGGCTTCGTGATCCTGAGAATGCGTGGCCTACACCTGAAGCTTTGAAAACAAGGTGGGGACTGTATGACGGCGTGACGCCTGAGAATTCTGTTTTTCCACTTCAGCCAACGGTTCGTAGTGCTAGTACAGGTGAAAGCGCGCCAATTCAATGAATAAATATCCTCGAGAACTCGAAAATTTCGTAGGATAAAGTCGCGAGTGGCAGATAGCGCAAGTAGCTGAAAGACGCATTATTGAAACCTATGTTCATTTGGAGCATCTGAGGTTGCTAGCAGTCAAAATCAATCGGAACTTTATTCTCATATTGCACGGAAAGGAAACCAAACAGGCACTTCAGTAAGTCAGCCTTCAGGTTTTGGTTTTACATAATGGTTCCTAGCCTCTCATGCTACTTAGAATAAAACCAGTGGTATCAGCGGGGAGAAATCAAGTCACAATGGGTTCTGGACACATATACCGATTACAATACCTTCTCTTATGTCTTGCTAGCATGTAGGAAATTAGTCTTTGTAGCGCTGTAGCAACTCAAATATTTAGCAAAGAGATAAGGCCGTGCTATGCACTGCCCAGCAAATCAATAACCCACACCTTGGCCTCTCTAGATAACCCTGCGGTGTTTCAATCCAGTATCGCTTGCGTGATATTGCGTGCTAAGCACGTTGTAAGATACGATCGGTCCTATGTACACCGAAGGAAGATATACCGGAGCACAACAGTCCCATCCTGGATGGCGTAGAGTGGTAACACCCGTAGTCCAGATCCTACGCGACTTCTGCTACAATAGGTTAGCTATGCTTCTGAGAATCGATATATATAAACTGTATTTACCTTCTAACACAAGTTGTTTTAGTTCAAGAATCTCCTCATCTTTCGTGACCCGCTGCATTCTCCAGGAAGCTTTTTATCCTCCAGCATGACATCTCTTTTTAAGCATCGTTTCAAACCTGACAAGAACACAGATAGCCCATCTTCTGTAGTTCAATCAGTGACAGTCAGTGGTGATACTCAGGTCATATATGGAGATCTAAAATACGTCGGAGAGCAAGGAGAAAACCATGATTTTCTTGCCTTCCAAGAAGCAAGCGGTGCTCCTGTTGAGACGCATTCGCCTTTGGGATACGATGTTGGACCTATCACTATAGTATTTTTAAACTTATCAAAGATGGTTGGCACAGGTACCAATCCCCAAACCTCGGCGTCTTCAAGTACGCTAATGAATTTCAGGAATCTTCTCAACACGTACGTGGAGCGGGGTCAGACTAAAGTGGAACAAGCTAACAAAGGATCGTAGCCGCCTCGATTCTGAAGGGGACGGGTTCGGTTGGGCTAAGTCTAATCTTCTGGACCATCGGCTTCTTCACGTCCATATCTTCGCTATCGGTGTATCTGGAATACGCATCCTATTTCCCATCTCGATCGGGTTCTGAAGTGGCATATCTCGAACAGGCATACCCACGACCAAGATGGTTTTTTCCAACCACCTTTGCGATTCAATCCGTGATCTTATCTTTCAGCTCCGGAAACGCAGTAGTTATGGCCAACTACCTCTACAAGATTGGTGACTACCAAGCCAAGCCGTGGGAAACCAAGGGACTTGCTATCGCCTGCTACACGGCCGCCGTGTTGGTGGTCATTTTTCATACTAGAACATCTTACTGGATCAGTAATGCGATTGGCACAATCAAACTCATAACACTAGTATTCATAGGCATCTTGGGATTAGTGGTATTGGGTGGACATACCAAGGTCGAGAACCCTTCAATCCAATTTCAGGATGCTTTCGAGGGTAGTCCGTCTGTATACGGTGTTACGAATGCCATGTATAAGATAATATTCGCATGCAAGTTACAGTACGCAGCTTCGTAACGATACTCACTAACAGATGATACAGATGCGGGGTACGAAAATGCATTCAATGTGGTCAATGAAGTCAAAAACCCTGTCAAGAGTATCAGAAACAACGGATTTGCTGCAGTGTTACTTGTGGCCATCTTGTACATCTTAGCGAATGTCGCATATTTCGCTGCCATTCCTAAAGATGAAATCCTTACAGGGAAGACGATCGCGGCGGGTCTCCTATTCACAAAGGTGTTCGGCAACCACGGCGCTGTTCGTGGCCTCAACTTTCTCATAGCACTCAGCTCATTTGGCAATCTTGTGGCTGTTCTTCTGGGGACTTCACGATTAATCAGGGAGTGCGGTCGGCAAGGTGTACTTCCGTGGCCACGGTTCTGGGCATCGACTAAACCATTCGGTACTCCAGCAGGACCATACCTTACCAAGTGGGTACTGACTGTTCTTGTGATACTAGCAGTACCAGCGGGTGATGCTTTTTCATTTATCACCGACCTTCAGGTATACCCTTCAGCCTGTTTCAGTCTCCTCATGGCTGTTGGACTCTACGTGCTACGGTTTCGTCGCAATCGCCTCGGACTACCAAGGCCTACATTCCAGGTTTGGAACGCTGTACTGGTTTTTAATGTTCTGGTCCAGCTATACCTGATCATCATGCCTTGGTATCCGCCAACTGGCGGAGCAACGGGTGGAGATGTCAGCTTCTGGTACGGTACTTATATTGTTGTTGGAATTGGTATACTGGTTTTGTGCGGAGTATACTACTACACCTGGATCATTTGGCTGCCAAAGCTTAAAGGTTATGAGGTGCGTCAAGAACTTCTTGACCTTGGAGACGGAGCGCAAACACATGTGCTTGTCAAGGTACCATATGATCAGGTTAGCACATGGGATGCACTGCATGACGCACACGGCAGAAAGATCGATCAGGATTAGTTTGGTAAGACTCTTGGGACAAGAAGATACTTTACGGCATACCACAAAGAAATTGGTTTTTTTTCCTTGCGTTTGCACGAAACTGTGGAGGGTAGGCACCTATTATTGGGTGTCTTTCCTTGTATTAAAGTATAAGCTCATAGCATGAGGGATACGTAGAAGTGCGTTCAGGATCTATCACCTATAACCGAGACATTCAGTGCAAAGCTCTACATCTCCTATCTTTTACAATTAAGGTTGACTACCCTAATCACGGTCAGGCAAACACTAATTCCACCCATCCTTTTCACTTCATACAGGCAACGTTCGGATAAAAGTAGTGTCTGGCGCAGTTCTGAGTATTCTGTAGCAAATAAAGTCGTTCGGTAGACCCCCGCCCCACGCCCGCCTAGCGTAAGCGCAAGTGGTCCATGCACTAAAAGTTCATCATCGCCATCATCGTCACAAGCGACCACAGCTCGAGGCCCGACACCACCACCACCCATCGCCAACTCCACCCCCACATTCATCTCGCCGGCCTTCTTCCCTCCTCCGGTTCTCACTCGCTACACATCAAATCCCCTCATCTAAACCACCGCCAAGATGGTCCAGCTCACAGAAGTCACCGACGAGGAGTTTCTGCGCGAGCAGGAAGGCCCCATTGACGAAGACGACTGGGACACCGACTCCGGTAGGTCTTTACCGCGCCCCTCATCTTTCCAGCGCAATTCCTTCCCTTGCCCGCATCGCCGCTAACCCATCTCGCACCAACAGAGTCCGACACATCCTCCGTGCACTCGGTGCAGCCCGATGAAACCTTTTTTGAGCGCCTGTCCGCGCTGCAAGACATGATTCCCGCCAGCACGCGGCGCTCCGTCACGTCAAAAGCAAGCAAGCTTTCCTCGTGGGTCAAGAGCGGCTTGAGTATGGGCGGAAAGACACTGTGGGTCGTGAGCACCAGTGCGCTGTTGCTGGGTGTGCCGTGGGCGTTGGCGTACAGCGAGGAGCAGATGATTGTTGAGCAAGAGAGAGCAGAGCTGCAGGCGCAGAGGGCACAGAATGAGGTATGTTCTTTTTTTTTTCTTGATCCCTTTCCGAAAGTCGTGATTTTGCTTCAAGCGGCCGCGCGGCTTATCTATGTTGTAACGCATATGCTAACTTTCTCGACTAGTTCATGGTTCCCGGTGCGCCCGCTCCAGGCCAACCACAGGGCGCAAAGCCCGCTTTGTAAAAACATACAAATTCAAAATGACTGTGATCTCCCCCTCGCCTCTCATTCTGGGGCATTCTCGACAGATACCGGGCACAAAACGCAGACTTTTTCTTACCTGTCTTGTTACGATAGTGGGATTGGTGCATGGACGGGGAATGATCATGTACATGTAGCGGAAATCGGCAGCTTCTTTTCCCCAGCCGTTAACGACCTGTATTATATTTCTCGACTCCACACGATAATGTATTGCGTCTTACGCTCATCCACGCTGTTGTGAAGAACAAGTACCAGGAGCAACGTCTGTTGGATGGTTTTTTTGATTTTTGATTTTTGTGGACGCCCCACGGCCACTATACATATATTTACAAATACAATCGCCTCGGGTGTCAAAGTCATCTGGGCGTTACAAACATAAACCGCCATGGTCCGGCCTACCAAGCGCTCGTAGCCCATTCCATGCGAACATTGCGCCGTGTTTACACTCGTGAAGATGCTGCAGCAAGAAAAATGGTCACTCTATCGGCGCGCATGCGGTACCGTAACCAATCCGCATGGTGGGTGGGGGTAGATACTTTTTTCCTCAGACCGCGCTCGCTCCAAGAAAGGTGGTAATACAGCAAAGAGAAGAGTCATGGTATTATAGTCGATACATGGGTGTCAGTGTGGAGAGTGGTGTTTAAAAGGGGATCGAGCCGGCAGACATGGCGGCACCCTGTTGTTCTTGCTGCTCCATGACAGCCTCGTCGGCTGCTTCTATCGCGACGGCCAGACCAAGCTTAGCGGCGTTCTGCATTTTGTTAGTACTGTTCGCTGAACCTTCCGTTTTGCTATGACGTACCGCCTTGTGGTCGATCTCGCCTGAGAAGGTTACGCGAATTGGGGGCGCAATCATCTTCTCCAGCAGACACGCTACTTTGCCCTGGTTGTCGACCTGCGCCCTGAAGGACGACTGACGGAAGTCATACTTGGCACCAATTGTGACGTTGCCCTCCTTCTGCGGGCCAGCCATAGGGCCTCCGGGGCCAATGCCAGCGAAAGCCAAGTTACAGTTGATACCCGTCTCAACCTTGTCTGTGAGCTTGCGCCAGTAGGAAGCCTCCAACACACCACGGTCGGGGAGGATCTGACCGCAGGCCATCCAATCCTCGGTCCTGTAGCGAGCCGCATATGAGACGTTCAACTCGGGTGGGTAGGCCATGGCGGGGCGTGTCCAGAAAGCATCGATACCGAGTGAGAGCCTTGATGTGACCGACTGAAGGTAGCTTGCCATGAGCATACCCGTGACACCACCATCGAGTATGGAGGGGTTGACGGCCTTTAGCGAGGCGGAGAAGTCGGCGCCCGTGTAGTCGTTCTCAAGCGAGACCATGTTGCCTTGTGAGGTGAGTTGGACAGCGGCCTTGGAAACGAATGCTGACGTCCAGCGCCAGTTGAAGCGACCGGAGAAGGCGAGTTCATTGTCAATGTTTCCTTGCATGAATACCTAGGAGATGATCAGCTTCAGACGAAAAAAATTAACACAGCAGCCGAAAGACCAACCCTTGGCGATCCGTAGAGAACCATGTAAGAGTACGGAGGCATGACCTGCGATCCCATAGATAGCGAGTGTGCAACCTGGAAGAGCGGGGCAGCGCTGAAGGCCTTTGTGAGCTCGGCGCGCAGGCCTGAAAAGCTGGAGTTGTTCAGAAAGACATCGCGCTGGACCTCTCGTGCAATGTTCTCGACTGTGCCGGGGTTGCTAAGGCCCAATGCATCTCTCCGGTCTTGAAAGGCATCGTATGCGTTGAGGAAGTGGGCGAATGGGCCCGTGTTGACTGCGCGAGGCCGTGAGAGAATGTCGGCCACGGCCTGTTCCTGCGCCGGGTTGTTGAGCTGCAGCGGGGTAGCCATGACGAGAGTATGCGTCGAATCGACGTCCAACTAGAAGCTGCCTATGGGAGAGGAAGGACCGGCAGGGAAGGGGTTGGAAATGGCGGCACGAGGTTGGGGGGTTGCTGTGATGCGTCGCAGTCGCTGGGCAGTGATGATATCGTGAACATTTTCTCCAGTTACTGGATGACATAATAGGCGCTAGCCCACGCGGCGTCCCGATTCCGTTATCTTCGACGGCCAGCAACATGGACGGCAGCGGACAATTGCTCGTTGGGCTCTTCGACTACCAAATTCCTCCAAACACTGACTGCTTCTTCTCAGACAGTCTTGCGACGCGGCCTGATAGAGCCGCTGCATTGATCTGTCGCGGGTTGTCGCGCCTTTCGCTGACGTCGCTCGGCACACCCGTAGACATAGCGGGTGCCGTGACCTTCTTGAACCATCGCATACCTAGGTCACCATTTGCTTGACGAGCTGCCGTTTCCTTTTGTTTTTGCAGTCCGCTCTCTTCTCGATACCCGTATTTATCTCTCCATAGACTTTACCCATTTGCAGCCATGGACACCCTACTGTGAGTGCTATGACCCCACTTTCCGCAGCCATGATCAAACCGCAGCATTGCACATGGCCTCAAAAAGACATTCACTCACCATGAACAGTACGGCGGAGATCTACGCAAACTCGCCCCGCTTCCGGCGGCGGTCGAGCACCGCTGTCGATGCCATCCACGATCTGCCGGCCAGGGAAGAAATGGCTCCTGCCCAGCTCTATAGTACAGAATCGGGCCGCCTCTTCCATTCAGGCCGGATAGTCATCGCCACCTGTGGACTCCCGGCTCGAGGCAAGACACACACCTCTGTTGCCCTGGCTCGCTACTTGCGCTGGCTCGGGGTCAAGACTCACGTGTTTCATCTTGGCGACTACCGTCGGGCTACGCTTGGCCCGGGTAACGATGTCCCTGAAGACTACTTCTTCCTGAACGCAGCACCTCAATCCGTTCTGCTCCGGAACAAGATCTTGAAGAAGTGCCGCGACGACATCTACCACTTTCTGGAGAACGACAAAGGTCAAGTGGCCATCTACGACGCTGTCAACGCCATCAGCCAGGGCCGTCGGTCATTAGCCAAGGAGTTCGCAAAGAACGGAATCCAAACAGTCTTTATCGAATCACACTGCACTGATGAACGCATCATCCAGGAGAATGTTCGGCGCGTCAAGATCTCTTCGCCAGACTACAAAGGCTGGAAAGACGAGGACGCCGTCCAAGACTACCTAGCACGCATCAATGCGCGGATACCGCACTTTGAGACCATGGAAGAGACTGACCTACACTGGATCAAGATGATCAACGCTGGCGAACGGGTCATCGTCAACAATTGCGCGTTCGGATACCTCTCCCAGCGCATTGTTTTCTATCTGCTTAATCTCCACATCAAGTCGCGGCAAACGTATTTTGCTCGTGCAGGAACGACCCGAGAGGAGGATTCGTACAAGGCCGACGCAAGTCTCTCACCAGAAGGTCACGAGTACGCTAGGAAGATGAGCGAAGTGTTGTTGAAGTACCGTGAAGAAGAGAAGCAGAAGTTGATCGAATCGGGAGCGACGGATGCCTCTCTGAAACCACTGACCATCTGGACCTCGACACGCCGAAGGACGGTGCAGACGTCAGAGGTTCTCGCCTCAATGGGCTACCGGGTGAGACAACGTTCGCAAATGAGCCAGATGAACCCTGGTGTCTGCGAGAAGATGTCGGAAGCCAAGATCCGTGAAGAATTCCCCGAAGAAGTCAAGAAGCACGAAGCAGATCCGTACCACCACAGGTACCCACGTGCAGAGTCGTACCACGATCTTGCTGTGCGCATGGAGCCCATTATTCTCGAGCTTGAGCGTGAGGAAAACGATCTTCTCATCATTGCCCACGAATCCGTGCTTCGTGTGCTCTACGGATACCTCATGGCATGCAATGCTGCAGATATCCCCAAGCTCGAATTTCCTCGTGATGAGATCATCGAGGTAGGACACGCCTTATTCCTGTTCTCAACTTACAATGACTGACAAGTGCTAGATCATACCCTCGTCGTACAACAACGTTGCAAAGCGCATCAAGATCCCCGGGCTTCCCGAATCAATGGTTCCCGGTAGTCCCGAGGATATCAAGATCCCCGTTCCACCCAGTGGCACCATCAGCCCACTTTCTGGAGTGGGAACCCCTCAGGCCAGCGGCTCTGGCAACGCAACGCCGCCGCAACAGCAGCAACAAGGTTCTCAGCCTCTGGATCTCAAACCACACGTCAATCCGTCTTCGTAATTCTTGACTCAGTATTGAGAGCTGAGAAGTGGGATTTATGAAGTAGGCCTTTGAGTCCAACGGGGATAATATTTATTCGGCCACGACGATACGAATTGGGACTTGGGTTTTGGTGGGGCGTTGGGGCACTCACGTGTTAGCCTGTAGACATTGTTGTTAGACCTATAAACATTTTTCGGATACGGTGCTCATGAAGTCTTCTTCTCGAGTCTCTCAAAAGGACGAAGGCATCCTTGCAATAAGTCATTGTCTGTATTTGGAAGTCCTTGAAACCAGGCACGTTATTGAAGGAGGCTTTGTCTTCTTGTCCCCCTAACTCCTTACACACGGCCTATTATTCTTGATGCCGCTCCTCTCCTCTGGTTAGCGAACCGGGCATCGCCTTTGCAAGCACAGAATAGCACACTATGAATCCCCCAACGCTAGCATTCAACTCACAAACCCCATCCACTAAATTGGGAAGGGAAAAAAAAGAGAGGTCATCCCACGCCCACCCCTTTTCTCAAAATCTTACCCAACCACCCCCTGCGGGTGCAGCACCCTTCCAACAATCCCCCAACCCAATCCCGTGAAACCTCAATCCATACCGCGAACCATCTCCCTGACCGGGCGTCAACGGCCTCTCGTCGCGCATCGTCGCATCGGATAAGTCGAGGGCGAAAAGATAG
>JAODYC010000006.1:257858-270443 GCA_026262405.1 Curvularia hawaiiensis
TTCACCAGTTGTGGGAGAGTCAACCTGCTCACTCCATGACGATGACGCTCCTGAACCGCACCTTGCCGCTCTCCATATGCTTGACCGCGTCTTCCGCCTTGTCGAATGGGAACTTCTCGATCATACACTTGACCCCTTGCTTCTCAGCAAATTCAATGGCCTCTTCGGAGTCCAGCCCATGGCCAGATGGCCATCCATGAACCGAACGACCTCCGAGAACCAAGCTCACAGTGTTGATCGGCACGTCACCCACTGGCGCAAGGACAAGCAGCTTACCCAATGGCCCGAGTCCATCGACCAAAGGCCCTATGATCTGTGGATTCGGCGCCGTAACGACAATAAGGGATGCGCCGCCCATCTTCTGGAGACCCTCTGCCGCAGACTCTTTCGACGTGTCAATATAGTCTGTCGCTCCGAGTTGGAAAGCAAAGTCCTTCTTGTCGGCCGACGATGATAGCGCAACAGTGCGGTAGCCCATCTTTCTAGCATACTGTAGGGCAAGGTGACCTAGACCTCCCAGTCCCTGGATAGCCACCGTATCACCCTGCTGGATGTTCATCTTCCGTATACCGTTGAACACAGTCACGCCCGCGCAGAGAAGCGGAGCATATTCTGCGGCGTTTGCATCCGCCGGAATGCGCACTGCGGCTTCGCTGCGAAGAGTACAGAATTCTGCATCTACGCGCTCTTTGTTAGCTACTGTCCAGAAGAAAAAAACAGTGTTGCTGTAGAGCAAAGGAATTCTCTCAACTTACATCCGCCATCCCTACTCACTCCATTCACTACCCCATTCTCGCAGATCTGGAACAGTCCCCGATTACACGCCTTGCACATCCCGTCGTGCCCACCATGCCAAGCCCCACCGACACGATCACCAACTTTCCATTTCTTCTCTCCCTCGCCAACAGCAATTACCTTGCCAATCACCTCGTGTCCTGGAATGCGAGGAAAGATGTGATCGCCAAGGTGGCCCTGCTGCATGAAGCTGTCAGAGTGGCAGACGCCACAAGCCTGCACCTTGACGAGGACTTCGCCGGCCTTGGGTGCGGAAATAGGGACCTCTTTGATCGCCCATGGCGCGCCCTTCTTTTCGATGACGACAGCGCGGGCAGAGGAGGGAATGTCGGAGGAAGACATTATGTCGATTTCTTTATAGTTTTCTGACCAGCAATGGAATTGAGACTGGAAACAATACTGTGGAAAGCCGATGGCACCGAGAGGAGACAATTGTTCAAGCTGTAATGCGTGGGGGAAACTGGGCTTTTATTCCACTATCAGGCAGTGATGTCAACGAGCAGATCTAGCCGCATCCTTTTATCTACAGGATGAGAGCATACACTAGACTATCGACAGCCAATCGATTCTGACTAACCCGTAGGCGGAAACTACGAAGTAGTAACTCCGACATATCCGCCAGGATAGCTCTCCACCTAGGAAAACCGGAGGATCAGCATGAACTCACCTATGCTGTTAATACGGTAAAGAACAACGGTGACAACTGCAGTTGCTTTTCAGAGTAAAGTGGATTTGTAAGGCACGCCTTATTGCCTATCAGCGACTCGCATTTCCCAGCTTCTTCATCTGACATTACAAAGCTGCTCTATACATGCGGGGCGTACTCCTAAACCCCGCATGTTGCCAACTAAATGTTGGTGTGTAGCATCGGTCAAACCAGCCATGTTCTTTCAACAAAGTATAGCATCGCTCGGCCACGTCTACCCAGCCAGTAGTGATGCAACCCGCTAGTTCATTGCTTCCACATGCGCAAGTACTTCGTATAGCGGGGTTGAGTAGTCAGCAAGATGCAGCTAACGTAGCACACGCCTATGCATGCGACTGATGACATGGTACCGGAGTTTACTGGTTCTAAAAAGCTTGAGACCGGCTGCGTGACGGGGATTACCCACGGAAATGTTTCTTTTAGGACGGGGTATCATTTGTCGCTACAAATATCGCACGGCAATCAATCAAGGCCTAGATCGTCTCTCACCAGGCATCAAAGTTGCCGAAGCCTCCACCTGTCTTGGCTTTCTTCTTGACAGGTGCGGTGTCCTCCTCTTCATCAACGTAGCCAATTATCTCGTCTTCATCCTGGTTCTGCAGCTCCTGCTTGGCTGCTTGAAGATACTTGCCGACACCGAGACCTTCTCCGCTGCTGCTATCTACGGTGCCGTCTGCGCGAATGCGCTTACCAGTCCATGTAGTCTTATCATCGGCCGTGCCGCCCTGTCTCTTGATCTCCTCGGCCTCTTGATCCTTGGTCTCTTTCTCTTTGCGCTCCTTCTGCCACTCTTCAAAGGGGTCTACGAAGACGGCAACGTTCAGGATTTCAATGTCGTCCACAGGCTTGTCCTTCTCGCCAACCTCAGCAATCTCCATGGACCGTAGCGTAGTATCCAATCCTCCCACTACACGCGCGAAGATGGTGTGTTTCCGGTCGAGATGTGGAGCTGCACGGTAGGTAATGAAGAACTGGCTCGTGTTCGTGTTCTTGCCCTTGTTCGCCATACTCAGAATACCTCTTGCGTTGTGTTTTTCAGGCCCGTCGAACTCATCCTCGAACGGCTTGCCCCATATGCTCTGGCCGCCTCTTCCTGTCCCTGTAGGATCTCCGCCCTGAATCATGAAGCCCTTGATGTTTCGGTGGAAGATGGTGTGATCATAGTAACCTTTCTGGGCCAGTTTGACGAAATTCCATACCGCTCGAGGAGCAAATTCGGGCAGAAGCTCGATATTCAGGTCGCCCAGTGATGTCGATATCCGTGCATAACCCTTTTGTTTTACGCGCTTCGGCTTGAGCATGTAGTCTTCATCAGAGAGCAGGGCGCGTTCACCTGATGTATGCGGTGTGACACCAGTTGAGGTGAAGGATGCTGCAGCTTTACCAGAAGTGTATACTGCAGCATTGTAGGCTGGCTTCTTTGGCTCTGCATTTGTTGCAGCTGCAGAACCATGCCGCGTAACATTAGCAACAGCCTTGGATGTTGTCCCGCCTTGCTCCTTGATCTTCCTGTTTTCGCGCGCTTTCGCAACCGCCTCTTTCGCCTTGAGAATCTTCGCAGCGTTCCCTAATGCCTCCTTGTTCACACTGCTCTCATTCTCTGTCACTACTGTGTCTCCGTCCTTGACGTGCTTGAAGGAGCTAAAGTCTCTCGACTCAATGCTCTGTGGATCTTGCAAGGTGATAATGTCCTTGCGCGTGAACTCTTCATCGCTGACCAGATCGCGCCAGTTCTTGGCCTTAATGTTCAACCTTTCCACAGTATCCCATGCAAACACGTTGCCACTCTTCTTCAGCGCAACAATGTGGGTATTGTCTGTAAAGACCTTGTATGTAACAGGGTCAACATATTCGCCATCTTCGTTTTTTGTAAAGTGCAGCGTAATCAGGTCGGCGCGTTTCAATGGTGTTCCGTCGACAGGATTTGTGTCGGGGTGTTTTGACAGCCAGGTGAGAATGTGTGTGAGATCGAAGATTGTACCCGACGAGGTGCAGACAGGGTCGGTAAATGGCTGAAGCGAAACAGCGCAGTAGTTGAATGGAAGACGCTTGAATGTGGAAGATAAGCCAGCAGCAGAGGCTCGGCTTGCGCTGTTCGCACCGCGCGCGGCGCCGAACGAGTCGGACGATGACCACTCCGAGTGGGTAATGTATAGCTTATCTGTTCCCTTGCCCATACCGATGGTAATGTAGTGAGCGGTGTGAGGGTGAAGGGCTGTTGGGAGGCGCGCAAAACATGGAAACGTAAGGGCGGCAACGCGCTGCTAACTTTTGGCGCTCCATCGCCGTTAGCGCGACTCCAAGTTCGCGGCGCGGTCTTCCGGTGGGCCAACGTCATTCCGATTCCGAAGTCCATCCTCTGCTATATGATCGTCTGAAAAAGCAACGAAAAGATGCATGTTTCACTTTAGATTGATGCTCTAGCTGAGATAGGATAGCGCTATAGTGTGTGTTAGGGATACGGCCGATAGATAAGTTCTGAGTTAGCCACTATGGCTGTCATAACTGTAATGGCGGCCACGAGGCTTCGGCTACTACTGCTAAGACGTTGTTCCGCCGCCAGAAACGCTGGTGCGGTACCCAATTATCCTCTCGACAGTCCAAACAGAACTGCGAATTGATACGGATATGCTGCCGTCCTTGCACGATATGCAGCCTCACATATTGAACAAAATCAAATTTGATATTGCCCTGGCACGAGATATTTTGCCGATGGGCAGGATGACAACACATCAGGCGTTCACGAGAAAAAGAAAGTATTAATCAAAGTGGCTTGCAGAAGGTGAAACAAAAAGCCACAAGATTCTTGGAGGAAGCTGGGTTTTTGACAGCTGCTAAGATGATGGTGGTAGTCGATCACGATTGTTTGGAGAATACATCCATCTACATTGTGTAAAACAAGGTTCTAGATAATCGTCACATGTCAGTGTTGTGCATTTAAGGAAATTACCATATGCCAACGATCGGACAGGTCTGTACGCACTGTGGCCCAGAAACTTGGCGTTACCTTGAAGGATTCCGAAACTGCAGTCTGCACGTGTTGGTGCTGAGCATTTCGTGATTTCATGTGAGGATCAATTACCAAGACTTGATAAACAAATTCTCATATGTACTAGTACACTAAACGCTAGTTATGTTTCATGATCCGATGCACAATATTCGATGAAGGACTAAATGAAAAATTCCAAGGCGATGGGTTTCCAAGAGATATCCTCAAAACTGGATGTGGACGAATCGGCCCAACTAACCAAGGATCGATCGTGGTTGAGTTGTAAGCCACTCATGATACAACCCGCCAATGCGCGTTTCTGGCAATCTTGAAATTTCAATATTGACTGTTATTCAAGAATAAACAAATGTATCATGGGCAAATCACTATGTTGGTAACGAGAAACATTGCCATAAGACTATTTCGATGTCATAGGTCATGTAGCGGTCGTCCGTTGAATAGAGGAGAAAGTTGATCAGTAATACAAGGAAATGCGCAGTTCGTAACGGGAAACATCGTAGTGAAAGAAATTTTCACCTTGACTATTTATACGAAGAAAGATATACAGACTGCATTTGTAGCACGGGATCAACTAAGACTTCTCGTCGTGCTTTCAACAGATCCTTCAAAACAAAAATGTTGAATTACGTGTCTTGGTATGCGCTCGTTGTTATCATCCGGACATCGATGTTTCTTCAAAAGCGGTCAGTCTTTGATCAGATCGAGTCCTCAATCTTGTTGTTCAAAATAACAACATCAAGAATTCCAACATTCCGAGTGCCATATCCGGATGCATCGATGATGCAATCTCGAATACCCATTGATCATCATGAACAAAGCTCGCCACAGGGAACAAGTATGTTCCTAGTGTGCCACCCTACATGGTCCATGGTGTATGACTATGCCGAGCACAGTTATCCGAGGCCCAAAGCACCCGGCTGTAGCAGCGGGCGCAACCGTGTGAATGCAGCAAGAATGTTTATGTTGAAGGATGCGCATATCCGGGCGCGGATTTATTTTTATCGCATCACTAGCATGCAGACTGGGCGTTCGACTGCATGTCTAGCAGCTTGTTTTTTTCTCAGGAACCAGACGTTCTAGGGCTTCCCATTCGCCTAAATGGTAGAGTTCGCCAATTTGTTTTTTCAGGGCTGGGCGCCGTGTGGGTCAGGGAGCAGGTGATAAGCTTTGTGGCCTTCAGCCACAGCAAGATTGTTTACGAGAGAGTGCGTAATAGTGTGTTGTTGCAACGGGAGAAGAGCGGAAAAAAGAAGGCAAAAACACTAAATACAGCATATGTTTGCACATTTTCGGCTTAGCCTCATTATCTCTACTGGGAAGAAAGAGTGTATTGGTCCTCGCAACTTTCGGCTTACAACAGCTGCGCTCAAACATATCGCAACTTCACGAAAAAATTCTCCAGTCGTGCGCATTTAGACGATACCTTGTTGAAGGCAAAACACCAAGTTCACCAACCGTTCCTGCACCAATTACCAGCTGCGGTGCTGAGCCACAGCAATCTTATCACTTTCTTTCTTTTTTTGTTCTTAGCCTGATCAACCCTCGATGAACGTCCCGAAGCGTAATTATGCCATGGGGGAGGCTTTCTTCGGACCCCCTTTCACCATAATATGGATCGGGATCGGTTGAAGGATGCACCACATTGTGATCTACACTGCGTAGATCAAGCCACGGATAATTGTGCTTTTGTCTCTCGATCTGTCAAGCTGGGAGTGCCACCGGCTTGCCGCGTGTTGGGAAACGCCCGGCTCTGCTATGACAGATGAATAATCTTGGTGCGGCTGGTTTGTTTAAAGCCTCTACGGTACCTTCGTGTTGGAGATCAGCAACTTCAAGGTGTTCCTCTGTGTCAATATGTTTCTTTCATCACTCGCTTGTTCATATGTTTTACTCAACTATTTAATCTTAGGCACTCGTGCCGCGCCACTCGCTAGCAACACTACACAAGAGTCTCTCCCTGTGGAAACTTTGTACGATCACATCATAGACGAAATACCGACCGACGATTCGCTCCCTCCAAACACCGCTCAAAACAGATGGATCAGTCCGGAGTACAAATGGATTTTCCAATACCCACTTCCCATTCCCCCAGTGAAGGAACCAAAATTGTGAGACATCTGGAACTCCGCAGATAGCTGCGATACTAAGACTGGGCAGCACTTACACCAACAACATGACGGGCGCTGTGATTGACTACTACGAAATCGAGGTCAAGTCCGCGCAGCAACAAATCTACCCTAATCTTGGACCTGCCGAAGTATACACGTACGATGGATACTCTCCCGGACCAACATTCAAGATGCATAAAGGCCGAGGTAAGACTCTTGATGGCGATCTCGATGAGAGGCTAACAAAATGATCCAGAGGCTGTTGTGAGGGTTACTAACCTCGGTCCCACAAACGCATCCGTCCATGTCCACGGCCAGTACAACCGCGCTCCTTTTGATGGATGGGCTGCCGACTATGCGCTGCCCGGCCAGTACAAAGATTACTACTACCCCAATGCACAGAATGCGAGGACGATCTGGTACCACGTCAGTGATTTGAACGAACTGATTGGTATGAGATCTAGACTGATACCCAACAGGACCACACCGAACACGAAACCGGCGAGAATGTATACATGGGACTCCATGGCTTCTATCTCCTAAGTGACGACGAAGAGCAAGCGCTTGATCTGCCAGATGGTGATCATGATGTCCCACTGGTCATCTCGGCGAGACAATATGCTGCCAATGGATCTCTTATCTACGACACTCACAACAACACTGGAGTCTGGGGAGATGTCATCGAAGTGTAAGAAGGCTCTTACAAACAAACTAGTCGCGACTAATAGTGCTTTGTAGCAACGGACAGCCCTGGCCGTACCTGAATGTGGAGCCACGCAAGTACCGTCTTCGCTTGCTCGATGGTGCCGTCAGTCGATGTATGTCGTACACCGAGGTTGTGTTACGATTACGCTAACTAGAAACAGCATTCAATCTCTACCTACAGGAAGACTCAAGCAACGAAACCATGAGCTTCAACGTCATTGGCTCGGACAGTGGTACGTGGATCGACTGCTGCATGCAAACTCTACTAACCTTCTCATCAGGTCTCTTCCCGCACCCCGTAGAAACGAACAATCTAGCGATCGCTGAAGGCGAACGATACGAGATCATTGTCGATTTTACTGACTTCGAGGGAAAGAACGTCACCATGCGCAACGAGCGCGGCAAGGCAGGCAACCTCGACTTCGCTGAAACAAATCGCATAATGCGATTTGTCGTCAGTGAACAAACCTGCGATACTCCCGACGATCCTCTCCCAACCGACCTCCACTACATTCCTCCCCCACCGGAGACCAACATCTCGAAGAGCTTTGTCTTCTCTCGCACCGACGGCCACTGGACGGTGAATGGAGTTGGTTGGGCAGACATTGAAAACCGCATCCTGACGCGCCCCATTCTGGGCCAGGACGAGATCTGGGAGTTGATACACGGAGGTGGAAATGCCTCCCATCCCGTTCACATCCACCTTGTTGACTTCCAGATCCTGTCTCGTATTGGAGGAAGAAACGAAGTGCTTCCATACGAGTCAGCAGGCATGAAAGATGTGGTTTGGGTTGCTCCTGGTGAAAGGGTGAGAGTGGTGGCAAGGTATGCACCGTGGAAGGGAGTGTACATGTTCCACTGCCACAACCTCGTCCACGAGGATCACGAGTATGTTCAAACCCGTTCCAATTTTGAGATCCCAGAAACTAACACTTCAAAGCATGATGGTAGCATTCAACGTCACGCAGCTCGAGAAATGGGGATACGACCGCGACACCCAGTTCATCGACCCGATGGAACCTGCTTTCCGCCCCAAGAATATCAGCTCCGAAGCATACACTGAAAGCGCCATTCAAAAGAAGCTGGATTGGTTCTACCACACGAACGCATACAACCAAACCGCCGCTTAAGCAGATAGAATGTGTATAAACCGCCACTCCTGATTATACGGTTGTGGCATAATCAAGGATACCCTAAGTGCTCGCTCATCCTAATCTCATTCTACAAATGTATTACTAGATCTCTTGTGCGTTTGCATCTTTGTCTGCTGTTGTGAAACAAACCAATGTCCCAATCTTATCACCAAGTATTTGCGTATGTCACTGATTACCATGGGTAATACGTTGGCTTGCTGTTTCAAAACAATTTAATCACAGTGTGTCAAGTAACAGAAACGCGGGGATTACTACGATTTAGTTTGCTCAGCTTTGTATTTACCAATAGTTTAGAGGTATCTCTTCTGACTATTTGACCGTAATTAGATGCATTAGTGAGGCAAGCTGTTCGCAGGCAAAATGGAAGCCTCAGGCAGATTTACCGAAATGTAGTAATCCTTCCCTTACCCCCTATCTCTCTTGTTTCATAGTTGAGTAGCCTCATACCCAGAACCTCAAGGCCCCCACCCCTCCTCCCTGAGCCATGGAGTTTCTATCCCCTTCCATTGCCAACTCCATTTTCAACCCCTCCTTTCCAAAGTTTCAACCTGCTACCAAACCCCTTGTGACTCTTGAAACTTGCTATCCACAAGCATGTCGACCACATCAAAACGCCCACACGAGCATGAATGCGGCGATTTGTGTTGCGCAATAGGCCGTTGTTGTTGTTAAAAAAAGGTTACCAGCACGCCTTGCGCGACCCATTGCGAACAAAGACGAAACGCCTCACCTCACATCACGCCATGTAACAATAACACGTCTCATACCACAGCGCAGTCAACAGCATCCGGCTGGGCTTGCCAAGAAAAATCAGACGGCTGCATGAAATCGCAACCTCAGGCCTTATTACGGCGCAAATCCGTAGGGCGCAAGCGCAACAAAAAAAAAGCCACCCTTGCAAGCCACAGTAAAATGAGGAGGATTACGGGGGCCAGGGTAGCGGGGCACCTGTTTAGCACACTCAGGGTCCGTATTAACCGTTGTTGCATAGATTAGAGTTTTTAGATGTGTTTGTGCGATGGGAAGTCAAGGCAAAAAAAAGTGGCTGGTGAGGACGGCCCCCCAAGCATCCCTTTCCTTTGCAACCCCCGTCATGCTACTCCACTTCCCGTTAGCCAGGGCATCCCCAGACCATCATCGATCAGCTACCCGACTCGTCAGGTCCAGGGTAGCCTGCTGAGGGGGAAGGGGGGAAAGGGTAGCGAAGCCAGGGCGAAGTCAGTTTTAGTCCTGACATCTTGGTAGGGCGAGCGAAGTTCTTGAGCGTTTTGAAAGACGTTGCGGAAAGACTGGGCTGTCACTGCCGTTCAACCGGCCCTTTTCTTGGAAGGATGTAAAAATACGTTTTCCAACAAGATAGTGTGTCCAAGCACCTAGCTAGTGTGCTACTAGCTCAGCTCATTATCTACCCTTTTTCCCGAATGAGGCATCTAACATGAAGAAAAGAAGTTTGGGCAGTGTAGTAGTAAAGTTTAGACGTCCAGTCGGATGTCGGCCTCGTAAGGAGTGGGCCCTCCTTAGTGTGGTTTAGTTTGATCCCCTGTCATAATTGAACTTTCCGCTGGTCTCCATAGCCATGATGCGCTCGAATTGTGGTACGATACGACGGTGAATTGCGGCATTTGCTTTGAAACCACCATCAGGCAGACCACGAAGAGAGAGAGAGAAAAAAAAGGGTCATGGCGCAATTCGCCAAGAGAAGCATAACACACATGCGGCTCCCTATCTTTACTGGTAAGCTGAGGGTTAGAACAAGGCGACAACACCAACCCCAACCCCAACAAGCAGCAGCAGTAACATTAGCGCCCGCTCATCCGAGTCTAACCGTAAGATGAATCTAAAAGTCATACTGCATCTTCCCGCTGCACAAAAAACAAGGCTTCTCCCCATGCCCTACGGAACCTTCTCCGCTCACGTGACCTTCTTTTGGCCCACCCAAACCCACACACACAGTCCACATCCTTAGTATTGACCCGGCACCCGCGATCACGATTGCAAAGCCCAAAAAAGATAGTAGTACTGTCATCACATCGTCCCGTGCTTAATCTCCTCTTTTTTTTCGTTTTACCTCGGTGTGTAGGAGATCATCAGACACAAACCCACTTGTAATACCCTCCTTTCTTACCCACATACCTACGTACTTGGATACGCGCAAAAGGCAACCATAGGCTACGGAGTACAGCTACGTATGTACGTACACAAGTACCGACAGTGGGGGGCATTGGTGTCGGTCCGAATATGGGTGATTGGAGGTTAGCCTCGCGGTATGTGTGCCGAGGAGGGGGGAAGGCTTTGAGCCGCTGACGGCGGCGGAATGGGGGCGAGGGAGGGTGCGAGCGGATGCTGCTGTTGAGAAATGAAGGTATTGTAGGGCTTCACATGCGCGTGTGCTGGTTGGAAGGGAGCTTGATCCCGAGGGTTGGGCTTAGGCCAATCTGCCCTCAACATTTTGCGCGTGCGACAGCAAAGGGCTTGTGTGAATTGGTGAGTATGAGCATCTTCAGTCCATGTCAAATCGAGGGAAAGGACAGTAGGATTGATGTGATAGGAGAAGTGTATTCTTTGTATCATCTGATATCTACTCGAATCTATTATCTATGGCGACTAGCGCTCTGTATCATCCTCTTGGAGAAGTTGAAAAAAAAAAAAAAGGTACTACCCATGCGCCAGCACGCCCATGCTATGCTTTAAAAAATCAAACGTCGATAAGAAAAGGCTCCAAGCTACTCTTCAATTACACCAGTCGCCATCATGCTCTCCTTGAGAGCCTTCTTGTATTCGCGCTCCATACCGTGCTTGACGGCGTCAAGAACAGTGTTGACAATGGCCTTGGGCTCAAAGCGGGGCGTTGTGCCATCTTGGAAGACACCAGTCTTCACCAGGATCGAGTACCAGTTCGCATCAGGGTTTTGCTCGTTGTACTCATTGGTACCGCGAATGTCCGACTCCGGTGTGTCGCCTACGAAGTAGACGGTAGATGGAGGCGAGTCAATGCCATGGGTGTCCTTGCGCCATTCCTGAAGCAGACGTGTGGCAAACTGGAAGGTGCCGATTTGGGGCTTTCCGAATGCAGTCGTCTCAAGGGTGCGGCCGGTGACGGCCTTGAACATGGCCTCTAGAGAAACGCGAAGGGCACCCATACCAATGCGAGTGAGGTCATGCGAAGCGCTCCAGACCACGTCGTTGTGCGAGAAGAAAACGGGTGGGCCCTCGTCATAGTTCTCGGACCTAGTGCCAAGTCGACCCTTCTTTGACATTAGCAGGTCCAGAATAATCTGCTGATCGGAAGCCCAATCGCGCGAATCGGCGAAAACAAAAATGGCCTCGATCTCGACCTCGGCGAAATTGCGGGTTCGCGAGTTCTTGTATTCTTCCTCTGTAAGTTTCCGGAATGGTGTAGTGTCTTGGTTGTCTTTGATGATGTCACCAGGGGTTACCCTGAATTGTGTTAGAAGCTGTAATGTAGTGGCCAAGCATGGATACGACTTACACATCCTTGAAGCCGTAGCCCTCAGCAACAATGCGGCACTTCTCGCCCTCACCACCAACCACCAGAACAGTACCGTACTTTTCGGCCATCTCCCTCATTGGAGTGTGACCGCAGATGAACTGTCCAGGCGAGACTTCCATCTCCAATTGCTTGCTCAACTGAACGCAGCGCTCGGCTTCGGTCTTGCCGCCGCCGTTGGTGACGAAGATATATGGGACTTTAATGCCATATTCGTTCTCGCCGTTGAGCATCTTCATGGCTTCAATCGCCTCAGGAATTGGGCGGCCGCCACGAATAAGGACACCATCAATATCTATGTAAGGTTAGGATACTGTGATGCTCACTTGCTGCATACAACATACCAAAAGCGAATGCATATTTGTCTGTGACGGAAGTCTCAGGAGGAGTCAAGTCTGGAGAGCCAGGACCGACAGCATCGAGATGGCGTCTAGCAGTCGCAAAGCCACTGGCAACCTCTGACTGTTTTGATGGAGCCATCAGATGTTGTGGTGGAACGACGACGGTTGGTCCCATCTTGATGTTCTCGCTAGTGGCTTCCACTGATGATAGGCGGCGGACGAAACGGCTGCCCGCCGTAGGCATTGCAAGAGAAGGTG
>JAODYC010000006.1:270493-282727 GCA_026262405.1 Curvularia hawaiiensis
TGGAGACAGGATGATCTGGAGAAGTGAGAATGGAGGAACTTTGGTGCCCTTTATAGCGTCTGAGCCCAAGGGAGAGGTTGATTCTCCAGAAAACCCCTCAATGGAGTGGAGAGAACAGTGGGTACGTGGGTATGGGGAGGTGGGACGTCTGAACACATGGTTGGTCTTTGCAAATCAACGAGTGTTTTATGCTGAAGACAACATCCACGGTGAACCCTAGCATTGCTGAGGCCACGGTCTGCAGCGCTAGTGGCATCAAACTCTGCATGTCTACGTCGATTCACCGGACCCTGAACATAATGGTTGCTAACCGAAGGCTCTGTCGGTGTGTGTTGCGTGCGGCGATGGCGTCACCGGGTTCCAAACAAGCGCAAGGAGCACCTTACTAAGTTAACCTCGATGGCGGTACACTACCCCAGGCGTGTGCTATCGACATGTGCCTGGAGATTGTGGCACGTTTCTCGATGCTAATTCGATAAGCATGCCGGTGATGTTGCAATAAGAGTGGGTATACGGCCGAGGCTGAGTGGCCGCCTGAATCCCTGACAACCCTGGGCCAAACCCGTCTCATGCGCGCCCATATGGCAGACGGCCGCGGTTGTAGTTGTAGCTGTGGAACAGTGCTGCAGAATTTTGGAGTTCTTCGGCGCTATGATGTCATTGATGATTAGCCTGCATATCGTTGCGCCGCCTGAGGGCGTCTATCTTCGACGGCCGGACCTACCAGCGAATGGCGATTCACCAAAGGCTCAAGGACTGATAGACTCGGTCAATCAGAGTCTCAGCTCTGCAGTTATCCCAAAAGACTGCTCAGTATGGAGTTTCGAACAAACAAAACTGTCAAGCCCCCCTGGTCGTTGGCGAAGACAAGCCGGCTGCATTTTCGCCAAGCCCGATGAGGCTCAAAGTACTGTCTCGGCGGACATGCTAATCGCTGAGCCGCTTCATCGATGTTTGGCGCATCGCATCGAAGAAAGAGTGCCGACTACCGCCGTATACACCCGCTTGCACGTGTTATGTCGTAGTCAAAACCGTTAGCGGTGCCTTTGAGATAACGTCTGGACCCTCTCTGGCTCAAGCAAAAGCGCATGCGTATCTACCTAGCCTATATGGAGTGTGTCACTAGCAGAACGGGTATCCACATCCAAGGCACAGGCCTGTATCACTTGACGTAACTGTACATGAGCATACACAACCAACTCGGCGCTTCTGCAGGGTAGACTGCGGTTGTAGCCATGCGGCCTACGGGTGAAACTTGGCCAGGCTGCCATAAAGATGGTGACGAGGCATTTCCTCAAGACCGACATTGGCGCTGTTAGTCCTCGCAACTACGACGACGGCGACAACAACCGCACCAAGGAGCGCACTCGCACCGACCGCGAGATGAGCGAGATATGCAGTATGCAACACTGTTAATCTCTCTCTCGGTGAGACTGCGTTTTGGCAACCAGTAATCTTGTTACTAGCGCACATGGGCGTACACCATAAGGATGCCGAGTTGCCGTCTTGAACCGCACGTAATCCTGTAAGCAGCAATGATCGGACAACGCCGCCGTTGTGGATTTCAAAGAATGAATGCTGCGCTGCTACCGCTGCCGGCAGTTTGGATTTTGGATGCTAAAGAGACGGATGAAGGACTTGCTGGGCTCCAACAAAAGGCGGGGTGCAGTGTCGAATTCCATCTTCTCCACGTCTCCACGTCTCCACGCCTCCACGAGTTCTTTGAAGTGGTTCCAGGTTGACGGCCGGTGGAGAGAACTCAACCTTGGGGTTGTCTACAAGTTTGAAGGGCTCACCGCATCTTTTGGTGCCATCGGTCGAATGTCACTGGGATGGCGCTAAGCAGTCCTAATGTCTGTCTCTGCAGGTCTTGACCATGACGGTACAAGACTTCTTCGCCCACGGGGTTTCCGTCGCAGGGACTCGGTTGAGCTGCCGTGCTCCACTATTTTTGCGGAGGGACGAAGTGGGAAGCGCTGATCAGTCAGGAGTGAGGTGGACCCTTTGATCTCTGGCTGCTTCGCTATCGGCACAGCAGATCCGAACAGCCGTGTGAAGGAATTCTGGCGACGACAAGGAAATACGAACGATTGGTGAGTGAGTGGAGTGTACATCTATTGTGGATGTTGTGTTGTGGTTGAGTGAATTTTGAAGCGGGGAGGTAGACAATGTGGGGTTGCCCGTCTTGGGCGGGGTCTTCGCTAGAGAGGAAGGTGCGCCTTGCTCTGGCGGGGGAGGAGCATGCCCAAACACCACGCATCGCGTCTCCATTGCTGCTACTGCTCCGCGGCCCATCTCCACACCCCTCGCTCCATCCCACTCACTTTTCGGATACGTCCTTTGTTCAAGTCATGAACTGGACAGGCGGCTCACTGCAGCGCACCAAGAAAGCCAATGCAGGCATGCTCCAACAACAAAAAGCGTATTTCGCCAAGGCACGAACAAAACCTCAAAACACTCCTCGAACGCCCGTTGCTCCCTTTTGCCCGAGTTTTCTTCGCGACAATGATCAACTGGGACCTAGGGGATTGCCATCGTTCGGCTCACGTTCGGTTCGACGTGGGGAGCGCTCCACGACAAGTGGAGGGGAGACAGCGCAACGTGAGCATGTAGTAGGTACGCCAAAGAACAAGCGGACCGCGATAAGCGGGCGCGGAGTATCTCCACGTGAAGTGTCCAGCAGACGTGTCACCCACCATGTGGTCCACCCAAAGACTCCACCCCAAGCTCAGCAAGGTAATTGTGGCGAACGGATTCATCATCGCCGTTGTGATGTTCAGACTGAGATACTGATCGCAAGGTAGACTTGCGTAGCTCCAAACGCAAGGCCCCGGAGTCAGATGCGGAGATTCAACTTTTTGAGACAAATAGGAAAAGACTCCTGACACAGCATGACTGGATCGGCATCAACCCTTCAAAGCCAGTCAGCCTGAAATCTCTGGCGTACAAGCAGAATGAACAGATCGGTATGCGCAGAATAATGAACGAAAAAAGTGACGTGGCAAAGAGCCAACATGTTAACGGAAGGTCGACTCGAGGAGAACCTGATCTTCAGGACCGGACATTTGCTAGACTCTTCCAAGGAGGTACTAAACGTGAAAAGCCCGAAGACATACGAGTTCGCATAGGCACGAATGCATTGACAGATACACTCAGTGATTTTGCTCGGGTCGAAGGATACACAGAGTCGGATACTTGTTCAGACTTGATGCTTTTTGAGCAAAATGGACCACTAACAGACGAATCCCTTGGGCAAGCGAGATCTGAGCCATCGGTCATGTCTCAGAACGATGTACCAATGAATGCGGGTGAGCATGACGATCCATTACCTCAAGCGTCGGTGACAGGTAGGGATGCTCGACACTATGAAGATGTTCCTGATCGTACAGAATGGACCCTGGACAATGATGGCCATGATAGGTGGCTCAAGGAGCAACTGCAGTGCACCAGAAGGTCTGCGAATGAAACCGAGAGCCCCGGGGTTGGCTTTCGTCTTGTTGACCCCGCTCGAGATGACGAATACAGTCTACGTCTTGTGTTTAGCGGGTCCTCGGACTGTTCCACAGGCGTACGCACCCACAACCTGGGTGTAGAGGATAGACAGGAACCATATGAAACAGAGCTACTCGGCGAACCAGAATTAACAATCCCATATGAAGCAAAACGCGTACACGGAATGGGTAATGACAGCGAAAGTTGGGGTGCATACGCAATCGTCGATCCCGAACCCTGGACGGCGTGTGTCGCAATTTCCGACGACTGTCCAAAACCAATCGAAGCAAGTATGGATAGCAGACAGCCGTTGCAGCTTAACACCAGAGACAAGAGCGGAGATCCGAGCAGCTGGTCGCAATGCGCAACCCAAGGCCAGGGAGATGGCGAGAGTTTTGACATGGCGCATTCCGATTGCCTGGCGTTGCTGAGACGGGGTGTCAGAAAGCCCATGACAGAGTCTGTAACTGAGATTAACGCAGATCGCCAGAGCAAATCAAACGCAGCGTACGTGCAAACCTTGGATGAAGACGAGATGAACTGGCAGGCGTTTGTTTTCGGGTAAAGATGAGAAGTCGGACCTGACACACGACATGTGGGCATAAACGCCGAAGTCTTCGGCTTGTATCAAAAGTATCCGGAAAAAGAATGTTCAGAGTTGATTGATAGCACTATGTCGATATGTTGCGGCGAGTCCCACAAGGCATTCGCCGCGGAATACTGGACCAGGGTTCAGTTTGTCCCCATGCGCGCAGAATGCCAATCGAAAGAAGCTTTGATGCAGACGTTGAGAAGAAAAAAGCATGGTTGAGCTTGATGAGAGATACTCGAACGTGAGGCGGTGGTGACTCAGTACAGTGCTGTGAACAACGCATGCCCGGATGCCATGTCCTCTAGGATGTCTAGTCGCAACGTCCCGTGGTGATTCGGAGCGGCTCAGGCGTACCCGAAGGGGGCCGAGTAGTGGTAAAAGGTCAGGATAGCCCAGAAGAGCAGGCGGTCAGTGTATGAAGGGCCAGTTGTAGGGTACTACTCTAGCCAGCTACGATACCCCCGCGCCGGCGAGGCATGACGAAGCGACTTTTTTTTGACGTTGTAGATCCCAACGAGTGTGCTAGCCAGGTGTATGCCTGATGGTCGTTTCAGCGGGGACGTGGGATGAACTGAGACTAGTGGATTAGGCCGTTTTGCCCGAGGACATTACCACGCCATGTTTTGGGCTTGGTGGTAGGCTAACGTAGCGACATGGCTTGGTCGTGGGTATTGAGCGAATGAAGATGGACCGACGTGATGATGGTGGCCTTGTGCGTGCGCTAACTGGAGTGGTTCCAGGTTGTAACAGGCTGTCGGAACCTTAGTTAATGACCTTGGTCAGCCTTACTGGGATCTTGGGCAAAGAATTGCGCATGTTTGCGCAGCGCGCATTGGGGGCTGCCAGTGAGAGGACGGTCCAGAGGTATACTAGAGGTATACTAGAGAGGCATGACGGATGCGAGTAGGATCAGAGACGTGCATTGGGTACGCCAAGATGGGGGGTAATGCGAACGCCTGCACACGAGTGCAGGCAGCGTAGGATTAAGATGCACGTCGTCGATGGCCATTGTTTTGAGGAGGGCTCGGAGCAGGCGGAGCGACGTGCGGCGCCTATTTCTGGGAGAGCCCTATGGGTTGAGGGAACAGGGTGGCCAGGCATCCTTGCGTTAGCGAACGGTACCTAGTAGGCGTCTGGCAAGCAGGACAAGACAACGAGAAGAGTCACGGCTGCAGACGAGCACGGTGAAGCCCAAGGAGGGCCGAATGCGGCCACGAGGCAGGTAGCGGGTCGACGTATTTTTGCTCGTAACACGGGAGGGGAGTTTGGAAACGATTGGACAGAGGACAAAGAAGGCAGAAGATGCATCACACCGCCAGCCGGTCACATGGACAGGCAGGTGCCGGATGAGGAATGCGCAGCAGGGCGAGCACCACAATTGATGTGCGGGGGGAAAGGGAGGCGTTGTGTGGCATGAGTCAATTGGGGCGTGGGCGTCAGGGGTAAAATTCCTTTGGCTTCTCGAAGGCGACGACGAGGGGCTAGCAGGACGCAAATCATGTCACGCGACTCGCCGTGGACGGGTACGAAGCATGGACAAGACAGGCGCTTTGTCGCGCCATGGCGACTCGGAGTTGGGTTGCAGAGGGTCGAGGGGACGAGGTTGCTGCCGCGAAGCAGCCGAGCGGGCAGGAAATTGGATGGGGATGGCACGGAAACTTTAGCCTGGAATGACGGCGGATCCCTGGGTTTTTTGGCGGCGCCGTCAGAAGCCGGCGGTGGTGATCGAACCGTTGCACCGGCTTCGCACTTGGTTTCAACTTGGGCGCCCGCCACGTGTGAGCCTATCGAGGTGGAGGGATGCGCCGCCACACATGGGCGCCTCGCCGGGCGGGCGGGCTGGAGGATAGTCGTCGTCGTCGACGCAACGTCGCCAGCGCACTCGGGCAGCATGCTCATGTCGGCATGCCCTGCCAGCACAGCAGCAGCAGCGCCGGACAGTCTGCGTGGATGCGTCGTGCGTGCATGTGCGTGGGGTCGTGGTCCAGCGCGTATGCTGTCTGTATGTACGTAGTACGTAGTCGGTAGAGGACTGGTGGGCGGGCGACGGCTACGCCACAGGCAGCCTTGCCGGTGCAGCGCCGGCCCGCCAGTCGTCGCGCTCGCACGACATGGGCATGGGCATGTCGTCGGTGGCCGGATGTAACGGCAGGGCGAGGATAGGCATGTGTGGTCTGTCAGCGGGAGGCGGTAGGCCATGGCATGGAGCTGCGCGGTGGTGATGGTCAGGCTTTGGAGGCGGCGGGCGGCGCGTGATTGGCCGGGCAGGGCGAAGGCCTCTGTGGGTGCGTCATTGTCGACGCCGTTGCTTGGTGGGGCCTAACCAGTGTCGCGGCTCAGCATGCGAAGCGCTAGCACAGGAGGCCGGCAGGGAAGAGGGCTTTGCAGCCCGAGCCCGGGCAGAGATGGGCTGGCAGGAGTCAAGGCAGAGCGTGTCGTTGCAAAGTTAGCTGACAAAATCCCGGGTGCGGCCTTGTCTGTTCCTGGCCCGCGCCTGTCGATACTAATACCGCCCTACCGCGCCCGTCTGCCCTACCGGCCCTCGACTGCATTACCACTGTTATATGCCTGGGGCTAGCGAACAAAACAATTACACGCCAACGACATCACAACCGCTGCCGGCCCTCCCGCCCTTCTCCTCCTCACCTTCTCCTCACGCTGCCCTCAGCTCCCCTCCCCCCAATCGCCCGCTGCTTGCATTGCTGCTCCTGCAGCTGCCCGTCCGACTCCGCACATCATCCCACCGCGTTTGACGAGCTCGGCTGAGCCCGCCCTGGTTCTGCCGAATCGCGCCCTGCAAAAAAAACCCATCCGCCCCCCACGACTGCTCCGGAGTACCTCAGATCGCATCCCATCCATGCAACGTGCATGCAAGGCCGCCTCGTTGTAATCCCAGCTGACCTCCACCTGCACCTCGCGCAGCGCGCGCTTCCTCGTCCCAACTCGTCATAGCCGTCCGCCTTCTGTCAGTCTCACGATGCGATCCAGCTCCTAGCCTGAGCTTTTTCTCCAGGACCCAGCAGGCTGTTGATCCTATCTGCTTTTATTCTCCAGTGGCGCCCGCGACTCTTGAACCCTCCTCCGCACCCGCCCACACCACACCACCGCCGCCCACCAATTACCCACGCCATGAAGAAGTACTAGCACCAGAGCCCCCCCTTTGCTTGTTAAAAAGAGATCCTTCTCCCCCAACAACCATGTCGCTCCTCCACGACTCGTACTCGCGCCCGCGCATGCCCTCGCCTTCGCCCAGCTTCGCCCGCGCCATTAGCATTTCTGCCCGTGGGAGTCCCGCCCTCACTGCATCCGGCCTCAATGGCTCTCTCCAGTCCACCCCCGAAGGCATGGTTCCCATCTCGTCCTCGCTGCCCGCCATCCCATCCTATGCACTGCCCGAGTCGTTACTGCCGCCACCCGTCCAGTCGCAGCCCACTTCCTCTCCATCCGCCATGGCCGAAGCCCTGGGAAAGGGTCCAGGCCTAATCCGTCGTGTCAGTCGCGGCGCCCAGGGTATTCCGCATCGCTTCCGTCGCGGCAACTCGACTGCCCAACGCGACAAGAGTTCTGGCCCCGTCATCATGCGCCGCCGCAGCGACAGCAGGACTGCCGCCGACGCCGACACGGGCATCTCCGACTTTGACGCCTTTGAGGAAGAGGAGGCCATTGAAGATCCCTACGAGCCCATCCACGGCCTTGGCATCACCGGCCCCTCGCCCAGCTTCAGCTCCATTCCCGACACGGCCGTCGTAGCCCCAGTACGCAACTCCCGCCTCGAGCAAGGCACCGTCTTGAAGAAGATCACCAAAAAGGAAAAGAAGGAAATCAACTTGCGCCTCGATCTGGAATCGGCCAAAGTCTTCTGGGACCCTTCGAGACCCTCAAAGGCCTTCTACATCGACGACGTCAAGGAAATCCGCTCCGGCCCAGAAGCAAAGCACTACCGCGAGGAGTGCGGTCTGTCCGAAAACTGGGCTCCCTACTGGTTCACCATTGTCTACACCGACACCACGCGCTCCAAGGGCCGCATCCGGACCATGCACCTAATCGCTCCCGATGTGGGCGTCTTCAACATGTGGACCCAGACACTCGAATCCGTGTCGCGTAACCGCATCGACCTCATGGCCGGCCTCATGGGCTTTGCCGACAAGAGCGCCAAGCTCGTGTGGCAACGCGCAATGAAGAAGCGAGGTGACGGCGAAGAGTCCCTCGACTTCCCCAGCATTGTCGAGCTGTGCCGAAGCCTACACATCAACTGCAGCGAGGCCACACTTCGCGCCGTCTTCCAAAAGGCTGACACGCTCGACACGGGAAAGCTCAACCAATCACAATTCCTATCCTTTGTAAGACGCCTCAAAGAGCGCAAGGATATCAAGACCATCTACAAGTCCTTGACATCAGGTTCCAAAATGGAAATGGACAAGGTCACGTTTTTCTCATTTCTCCAGCAAGAACAGGGCGTCGATGTAAACGCCGATCTCGAGTACTGGACAAACACATTCGAGAGGTTTGCGCGTGCAACAAAGCCTCGCGCCGCTGCCACGCCCGTCGAGGGCGGCGAGATCCCTCTGCCGCTCGCCATGAACTTTTCTGGGTTCCAGACATTCCTCACATCCGCCGCAAACTCGATTCTGCGCCCTGTCGGTCGACAACAGAAGCTTGACCGACCGTTGAATGAGTACTATATTTCTAGCTCCCACAACACATACCTCCTAGGTCGCCAGGTAGCTGGCGAATCTAGCACCGAAGCCTACATTACTGCACTTCAAAAAGGCTGCCGCTGCCTTGAGATTGATTGCTGGGACGGCGCTGACAATGTTCCGGTTGTCATGCATGGTCGAACCCTCACCAAGAGCATTCTCTTCCAGGATACCATCAAGGTCATCAACAAGTACGCCTTCACAGAGTCGCCATACCCAGTTATCCTCTCCCTCGAGGTCCACTGCTCGCCCATTCAACAATCGGCCATGGTCAAGATTATGATGCAAGAGTTTGGCGACAAGCTCGTGCTTCAACCGTTGGATTTCGAGTCGCAGAGCCTACCCAGCCCAGAGGAGCTCAAGCACAGGATACTCATCAAAGTAAAAGGTGCCGCTGGTGACGACTTTGATACGAGAGCACTCCTAGGCGAAATCACCTCGCGAAGGCAGCGCAGTTTCAGCTCGCCGTGGTCACGTCCCGTCATCATGAACGACAATGTCATTCCAAACTCGCCCCTTCTTTCAAGCCCGCCCTCCATGAGCCCACCAGAGCGAGCTGCAACCTTTTGGGCAACTCCTCGGACCTCAAACAACACACTACCCACATCGGCGGCTGTGAGCTCGGCTGAAGACAGCGACAGCCCCAACGCAACCGCCGCCGAGGCTGCCGAGCTGATCGACAACCAAAACAAGACCAAGAAAACAAAGACCAACATCACCAAGGAGCTCGGCAGCCTCGGTGTCTACACACGGGGCGTCAAGTTCACAGACTTTGCCAGCATAGAAGCAAACACCTTCAACCATGTCTTCTCCATCAATGAGCGCGCCTTCGACAAGCTCACCAAGCCTGGAGCACGTGAGAAGCACTTGCTCGAAGAGCACAATATGCGCTGCCTCATGCGCGTATACCCGCACGCCTTCCGCATCAACTCGTCCAACTTTGATCCTCTCAAGTTCTGGCGTCGCGGCGTGCAGATGGCCGCCCTGAACTGGCAGACGTATGATCTTGGCCAGCAGCTCAATGAAGCCATGTTTGCTGGCGGAGACGACCGCACGGGCTATGTGCTCAAGCCTGCAGCACTTCGGCTCGAGTCACAGACCCCTGTTATTGGTCACAGGAAGGCCCCCAAAAAGGAAGTCAAGTTCACGGTACAGATCATCTCGGCTCAACAGCTCCCCCGTCCCCGAGGCCTTGGACAGGAGGCCAACATCAACCCGTACGTCGAGTTTGAGATGTATTGCGCCGAGGACATGGGCGCCAATGCTACAGGTATCGGCGGCCAAGATGCATCCGCCCGCAACGGCCACTCGGGTATTGGCAACCCTCTCCGCAAACGAACCCGTATTGTCGAGGGCAACGGCTACAACCCCGAGTTCGGCAACGAAATTGACATGACAGTTACGACCAGATATCCAAGCCTCGTCTTCGTACGCTGGACTGTCTGGAACTCGCTCGATGCACGGACCACGAATCACGCGCCGCTTGCTACCTTCACAGCCAAACTCAGCAGCATCCAGCAGGGCTACCGTCACCTTCCCCTCTACGACAGCAACGGTGAACAGTATTTGTTCTCCACGCTCTTCTGTAAGATCAAGAAACAGGATATCGTCGATGCGCCTGAACCCTCGAGCGCCACCTCATGCGGGTCATCCATTGACCCTGGCAGCCCCCTTCAAGAGCCAACCAACGCCAAAGCGAGTCGTAGCTTCGTCAGGCGCTTGATCAGCCGTGCACCGAGCGAGCGCAAGAGGCGCAAGGAGGAGCTGCATCGCACAGGCAGCGAGTCACGCGAATCCGACCTAGACCCTATCAGTCGCTCAAGCACAATGGAGCGATAGTCCAAGCTTCCCAGGATAACGCCTCACTCTGCAGCTGACAGTGGCGCCACGCGTCTGTAAGCATGAATCCTCGGCTGCAGAGGCATCATGCGGCCTGCATATCGTTCCACCCCACATATACTGATATCTCACCGCGTGGCCGAGCCTCTCGCTTTCCAGGAAGCCTGACGCCACGACATGTGGGACACACGGCTATTTGTTCCGCAGCTTACATTCAACCACGGATATGCGGAACAAAGCTAAGAATACACTCGGATACAGGCACCGCCTTGTGTGCTGCCGCTTCCGACGATGACTATCGAATTTCCAAATAGTTCTGCAATGCAGACTGCTCCGCTCAACAACCACTGTTTTTACCAAAAACAAAAAAGTTCTCACTGCTGCGTTGTCCGGGCCTGGACGCCGATCGCTTTCATCCATCGTCTCGCATGTCCGATTCTATCATATACCCTATTCTTTTTTTTTTCGCACAGCAAACCGTTTCTTTTGGCTTTTCTTCTTTCGGAACCGGAACATTGGCGTAGTAATCATAGGGAGATTATCATGGTTTGCCGGCGCGCAACCCTTCTTGCATCTTGGCGATATCCCCATAGACTTTGCTTTTCGACCATTTTTTTCCCTTTGGAAAGAGCTTCATTGCTCTTGTTCAAAACAACCTCGTGTACAAACTGGCCTTTCTCTTCTCGTTCTATATTTGTTGATTTCATCGTTTTATTTTTACTCGCCGTGGTAGGCTTAACGACTTGATGATGTGTTGTAGTAGCTTATCCTAGCATAGCTAGTAGGAATCTGTTGGGCAGGATCCTGCCGAATTTTTCTGTTCGCTCTTCACAAAGCGATTCGACCGTTGAGTTCTCGGTTCCGCTTTTTTTCTTGCTTGTCATGTTGAATGGGACTTTTTTGTTTCTTTTTCATTATCGACTCAAAAGTCAACACTTGGCTATATGGGCTCAACCAGACTTACAGCCAAGGAATAGTTGTGCTTCTGGATCCGTCCATTGTATTCTGTTGTCCCTTTTTCCATTCGGTAACATGTATTCTTGTTTATTTTGTTTTCCTTTGTCTACCTTGTATGTACATTGGGAATTTGAGATTGGGGTCTGTGACCCCGAGGGCCCGGCTCATTGGAATTTTTTCCGAGGGTTTGGTGATCAGCATTTTGGAAGCGGAAAAGATGGCCCAGCAAAGGAAAAGAAACATTGGAGGAGAATTAATGCCGGGCCGCTCTTTTCCCAGTCACAAATAAAAAAAACTACACTCTCGGATTATAGGATAGAAATGATATCGGACGAAATTTGTGCAATAAAAGCGCATTGGAGGATGGGGAAAAAAGTACATAATATATTCCAACGCTGTTCTACACACTACACTCTGCTTCCTCGTCCTGGTTTGACTGTCTTGTGCGTGCCTTTTTCCATCCGCTTGTTGGAGGTATTTCGTATGATACCATGTCAGAAGCAAAGAAGGCGGGGAAATAACACACATACACATAACACGCATGCAATCGATCGACGCAAAAAAACCTCCACCCACCCTTGAACCTAATAGAGAGGAAACAAGTTAGACAGGGAAAGAACCGCCTACACCTTCCCCTCTCCTTTCCTTTCCTTTCCT
>JAODYC010000006.1:283577-311611 GCA_026262405.1 Curvularia hawaiiensis
TCTCTCTCTCTGTTTCTCTCCAGTCTTTCTGTATGGTGGAAAAGTTGCCGTCGTGTTGATTCCCGTCAAAAAAAAACAGGCGTTTTTGTCATCGGAGGGAAAAATGGTAGAATTAGAATTCACCCCGACCTGCACCATTTACTAGCAAAAATAAAAAACGGAAAAACACGTGAGATCACGCCCTATACTACAAATTCTAGATCTAGTAGACAACCACGTGAAGCGACCCTCGACTGAACTACAAACCTAAATCACCTAAGAAAGGAGAGGAAAAGAAAAAAGGGGTAAGAGTGCTCCACCACTCTTTTTTGTTTCTCTCTCCCTTTTTACAAGCTTTCCTCCACAAAGGCGAGTACATCCATCCATCCGTACTACGAAAAGGGAACAGGAAGGGAAGGAGAGAGAAAATGAAAATAGCAAGAGGCCTGCGGCGATCTGGACCCCATGTCACAGACACACCCCCGTCCCGCGCGCGCGCACGCACGCGCTGACTTGAGCTAGTGTCAGCGGGAACGACGGACGGACACACGGGCTGCTGCGGGCGTGGTGTGTGGCGGGTAAGGTTTTCAGCACGGAGACACAAGCGCGGGGGTAAAATCTATGTACGTACATGAGAGAGGGGAAGAGAAAAAAAATTCCTCAAAAAGGGGGACCTCCTGATGTTTGCAAACACGAACTTCCTGTTATGTATGCGTTCTAGGCCTATGGATGTGGCGGGCTGATATGCAGTGTTCATTGCACCGTTTTTTTTATGTGCTTGTTCAGGGGGATTTTCTTTTCTCTCTAAAGCTGGGGTTTGTTAACACTAGAGGATAGTAGTACTCCGTAGAAACGGATTCAGCTTGCTGTTCTGGCGCCAATTGTACTGTCTGTGAATAGAGCGCAACAACTCTCTACATTTCATCTAGTTACTCCGTACCGTCAAAAATAAACACAAAAACCGCTCGCGTGCGCTAAACGAACTGCCAATGTAATCCTGCTGCGGCTATGCTAAATGCCCCTGCCCATAATACTGCCGTGCAACCGAATTCGGGTCTATTGCGGCTATGCTCTGCCCCCATTCTCACCACCGCCGTCCGCCCCCCCATCTTACCTACTCTTGCCTTATTTGTATTCCTAATTCTGCGAGGCGTCTCACCCAATCGTTCAATTACTACGGAGCAGGTCGACCTATATTTACCGAGTCATTGACCGGCAGCACCCGACGTTAAAGCGAGACAATCACATTTGTCCATGCCTTGCAGCTTGCAGCCCCGCTCAGCACCTCGGCAGGAATATGTTACACAGCATGCGCGCAATACGTAGTTACTGCGGATGGGCGTGCGTGAGCGGGCGGAGGCATTAGCCGTGTTGGCAAGGTCGAATATGAAATCACCCCCCTCTCTTTCTCTCTCCGCCTTGCTCGCAACAAGGCTAGATGCATAAAGATTCATGTTCTCGTGTTCATCATTTAGGCAGCATCAATGGCCAGAGGGTGTGCAGCGCGGCAGCATGGATCCGGTCAAAGACAAATAGGAAAAGGTGGCTGCAAGTCACGTTGCTCGGAATCAGGGCCGGGCATCTCGCAACGTGCATATAGTAGGAATGCCAAAGTAGTCTTGTGCCTTGCGTCTGGCATTCTGCGTGACATAGGAAAAGGGCCGAATGCCCCGTGTATGGCTACGTGTTACCGCCTGCGTGGCAGCAGAGGCTGAAAACGGATTTGGCTGCACGAGAAGCTTCGAAGCCTTCGGGTCGGAACCGTGCTACTGACCTTGATCGGTGAAGGAGATGAGGTGACTGCCTACATAAGCTGAGTGTCCGTTTTGATTGCTTCTCGCAGTAGTTTCCAGACTAGACGGAAATGTGGCTGCCTTGCCTCGTGCGGGGGTGCATGGTGGTAGTAGAGGGTGGTGTTGTTGGATTGTGAGGCTGCAACATGCTATTCCTATATTAGACGCCAACCCTCGGTCCACCAGTACAATTCGTCTATTGCATCATGACCTTGACGATCTTTCAATATCAGTTGCGGAGAAGGACATGTGCGACATACCAAGTGTTTTGCAGTACGGTAGCCGAGGCGTGGTGGACCATGCGAACCTGCATGAAACCAGGCGCCGAGCAACGTGGTGCCAATTGTGGGGGTTGCACAAAACTGATAGCCGATCGCATGTCAGCATCGTGGTCCTCTAGTGAGAACTTCGGGTCTCGCAAATCCGGTTACCTGCATGATGCTAAATGCACGGCGTCGTCGCCTGACAGTTGCAACTATTACGCTCGAGCTTCCCCACACTGTATCGACGCTGAATATCTAGATTCGCCGATTTCTAATGAAAATGCCTACGTACAGATGAACATATGATCAGTGTTACCCGATTGTTGATGGTCGGGACGTTCGTGTTGGAGATAACGTATAGGAACATCGCTAGTAGGCGAAATGCGAGGTGGCCGCAGATGAATCGAATATGTGATGACATGACCTAATCGAAACATAGCCTCTTTGTAGTACGCAGATGATGTGATTGTCAGTCTTACTCCAGGCACCAGCACTGGCGGCTACTGACGATGAAGATGCAATCGCCGCAATAGCCGCCAACACTGTGGAATTAGTGGGTCAAGAGACATCTTGTCTCCGTGCTTGGAGGACGTGGTTGCGAATGAACGAAGACGTGCTAACGTAGTCTGAGGATAAGCGCCACCGTATGAGTAAAAGAGTTGATCGTGATGAGTCAAGAAGGTAAGAATACCGATCTTTCTTCTGTCGATCGCGGCAGTTGTGTCAAGTTCAGCAACTTAGAGTATTGGGACCGGTCAGCAGAAACGTGGGTATATCCACATGTCTGTCACCATCATCTCTTTTGGGTAAAAAGACGGACCCTCACTGCCACGTGGAAATCGAGTGTGAAAGTCTGTGTGAAGGCCTGTTTTTGGCTTTAGCAGGTTATGAGCGAACGAGTGCAACGGCTGACTTACTCTCCGCTTGCTCACTTCCCTGACTCCTACTCCTCATAACTTCGCCAAAAACAGTTGCAGTTGTTCTACAACTCAGCTAAAGAAATCCCAAGGGCTCCACGGTTGAGAGTACGTATAGAATCCACTCATCCCAGCCCATATAGCTTGTATCAATACCAAAGACAGCATATGCTGTTTAGAAGGCGGCTGGTTGTCTATGTCCTGCTCCAAGGGCATTGTCAGAGAGTGGATATGTAAATAGCCTAGTCCATGGAAATGAACCCCACAATCGATAGACGAGCGACAAGGGAGCATTCAGCCAGGTCTGCCTGGTGCTATGTGGGAATATTTCCGGGAACTAATAAGGCTGGAGCCATGGTAACAGTGGCTGTAATGACGTTGCGTGGTCTTCAGATGGTGATTGGTCGCTTGCAATGACGGTACTCTGATAGATAGTAGACTTTTTTTCTAATGTGTAGAATGACGTGGGTTGTTGTCTTTATATCCCATCCTCGACTTGCGGAGGTGCAAATAAAGTGCTGGTAGTACTACGAGAGCAACCCACGGGAGCGCACGCACCAAGCGCAATATGCTCCGACATTCCGACCCCGCTGGACTTGGGTTCAACACAATCTTTATCCGCCACAACAATCCAACCCCAGGCGCAAACGCAGACGCGGACGCGCAACCACCAGGCTTTTTCTCTCCACAGGCAATGGTGTGAGCAGAAGAAATACCCATATCCTCGACCGCTTTCGCCCACTACTAAAACCGCCACCAACCGCTGCCTCGAAACTTCGCACTCGACCCCACGAATTTCCCACCCAAGTCGGGGGTGAGCGAGCGTTCAAGCGCGCACGACGATCATGGAGGGCGCCTTCACGCATATGGGCAACCACCTGGTGTCCGACTCGGCGGCCACCATCAATGCTGGAGACGTAGACGAGGGCATCCTTGACGGCGACCTCTCTCGTGGCCGGCTCTCACGCAGGCGCCGCGCCGACGATGACGAAGAGTACGAAGATGACGATGCGGAGAGCATGGCTAGCGTGCCGATGGGTGGAAGAAACGGCCAGTCAGCAATGCGTGCAGAAGACGCAGAAGACGCGGAAGTCGAGCTGCCACCCCATGCATGTATGTAGGAAACCGGCGGGCACGACGTAAAGCTGTGCCGATGGACTGATTGGTTGACTGACTGGCTGATTTAGGCGCATACTGTGGTATTCACAACGCCGGGAGTGTCGTCAAGTGCCTGGCCTGCAGCAAATGGTTCTGTAGTGCCCGTGGTAACTCATCGTCGTCGCACATTATCAACCATCTTGTCCGCGCCCGCCACAAGGAAGTCCAGCTGCACCCCGCCTCATCGCTCGGCGACACAACGCTCGAATGCTACAACTGCGGTACTAAGAATGTGTTCCTGCTCGGCTTCATTCCTGCCAAGTCGGATACGGTCGTTGTCCTACTCTGCCGTCAGCCATGCGCCGCCATGCCCTCGCAGAAAGACATGAACTGGGACACATCGCGCTGGCAGCCCCTTATTGAAGACCGCTCTTTTCTACCCTGGCTCGTCCCTCCCCCAACCGACCAGGAACAGCTGCGTGCCCGCCACCTGAGTCCCCAGACCATTGCAAAGCTTGAAGAGCTATGGAAGGATGATGCGAATGCCACAATCGCCGACCTCGAAAAGGGCGCTGGCCAAGAGGAGGTTATTGCCAAGGTCTTGCTCCGCTACGACGACGCCTACCAGTACCAGAATGTCTTTGGTCCCCTGGTCAAGATTGAGGCCGACTACGACCGAAAGCTGAAGGAGTCGCAGTCGCAGGATAACCTCGTTGTGCGCTGGGACATGGCCCTGAACAACAAGCACACAGCTAGTTTTATCCTTCCCAAACTCGAGCTGGGCGATGTCAAGCTTGCCGTTGGTGACGAGATGCGACTACGTTATACTGGAGAGCTCCGCCCGCACTGGGAAGGCGTAGGATATGTTATCAAGATTCCCAACAACCAGTCCGACGAGGTCACCATCGAATTGCGCACCAAGGGCGACCACAAGTCAGTCCCCACTGAGTGTACTCATAACTTCAGCGCCGACTATGTATGGAAAGCCACTTCGTTCGACCGCATGCAGCATGCCATGAAGACGTTTGCCATTGACGAGATGAGTGTTTCCGGTTACATCTTCCACCGTCTCCTTGGTCATGAAGTCGCGGCAGCCCCTATGAAGGTTACAATTCCCCGCAAGTTTAGCGTACCGGGCCTTCCGGAGCTCAACAGCAGTCAGAACAACGCTGTGAAGAGTGTTCTCCAGAAGCCGCTCAGCCTGATCCAAGGTCCTCCAGGCACTGGAAAGACTGTCACGTCTGCCACCATCATCTACCATCTTTGCAAGATCAGCGGAAGTCAGGTCTTGGTTTGCGCACCCTCTAACGTCGCTGTCGACCAGTTGTGCGAACGCATTCACCTTACTGGCCTCAAAACGGTTCGTGTAACAGCAAAGTCCAGGGAAGACGTCGAGTCTCCTGTTGGCTTCTTATCTCTCCACGAGCAAGTCCGCATGAATGACACCAACGTCGAGCTGAACAAGCTGAATCAGCTGAAGAACGACGTGGGCGAACTTTCGAGTCAGGACGAAAAGAAGTTTAAGCAGCTCACTCGTGCAGCCGAGCGTGAAATCCTCAACGCAGCCGACGTCATCTGCTGTACTTGCGTTGGTGCTGGTGATCCTCGACTAGCCAAGATGAAGTTCCGCACTGTGCTCATTGATGAATCGACCCAGTCTGCAGAGCCGGAGTGCATGATTCCCTTGGTTCTTGGATGTAAGCAAGTCGTACTGGTTGGTGACCATCAGCAACTCGGACCCGTCATCATGAACAAGAAGGCTGCCACAGCTGGTCTCAACCAGTCTTTGTTCGAGCGTCTCGTCATCCTTGGCTGCTCTCCCATCCGACTTCAAGTCCAGTACCGCATGCACCCGTGCCTGTCTGAGTTCCCGTCCAACATGTTTTACGAAGGATCTCTCCAGAACGGTGTCACCATGCAAGAGCGCATCCGCCGCGATGTAGACTTCCCCTGGCCTGTTGTTGATAGCCCTATGATGTTCTGGTCCAACCTTGGTGCTGAAGAAATTTCGGCTTCTGGAACTTCCTACCTCAACCGCACCGAAGCCCAGAATGTCGAAAAGATCGTAACCCGTTTCTTCAAAGCAGGTGTACAGCCCAGCGATATCGGTATCATCACTCCATATGAAGGTCAGCGCAGCTACGTCGTCAGCTCTATGCAGGCAACTGGTAGTTTCAAGAAGGAGAACTACAAGGAGGTTGAAGTTGCCTCCGTCGATGCTTTCCAAGGTCGTGAGAAAGACTTCATCATCTTGTCTTGCGTGCGTTCCAACGACCACCAGGGCATTGGTTTCTTGAGCGATCCCCGTCGTCTCAATGTTGCCCTTACGCGTGCCAAGTATGGTCTCGTCATTCTTGGAAATCCCAAGGTCCTCTCCAAGCACCCATTGTGGCACTATCTCCTACTTCATTTCAAGGAACGCAACTGCCTCGTCGAGGGTCCTTTGACCAACCTCCAGGTATCGCTTCTCCAGTTCAGCCGCCCCAAGCAGACCTACCGTGGACCTCAACGCTACCAGATGGCTTACCAGCACGCCAACGCTATGACTTCTGGTGGTCGCCAGCCAGGCTTCAATGGCAACAAGCCTCGCCAAGAGTACAACGATAACGGCTCCATTGTCGGCTACATTCCAGACGACGTTTCTTCTGTTCACTCCTCTGCCCTTGGCGGTGTCGGGGTTCCTTCCAACTACCCTCCTATGTTCTCCAATTTCCAGGAGTCCTGGCCCCTACCTGGCCGTCCCAACGGCAAGGGTAAGAACGGCGCGCCCCAAAGCGTTGCTGGTGAGTCCATCGCAGCTAGCGAACTCACAGATACCCGTAGTGATGCGCCTGGCGGCATTAGTCTTTCTGGTCTGAGCTTGAATGACTACAACAAGCCCACCTCGCTCAGCCAGTCGGATCGCCTCAACCGCTTTGTTGAATCTACTCGCCAGGGCCCGAACGTCGGCACCGGTTTTGGTGCTGGTCGTGGGCTGCGCGGTGCACTTGGTGGTTTTGAGGATGATGATGCTCGCAGTGTATCCACTGCTTTTGCTAGTCAGATTGGCACTGGCAACGGCTATGACTGATTTTGCTTCTGTGACACAGTGGTAACATATCAAACCGCTACTACTCCTATGACACGTCTTGGCTGCGAGCCTCTCTCCCACCGGATGGAGCAACAGGTCGGCTTCATCGTCGGCCGTTCGACCTCGAACATGCCCTGTCGGTGGAATCAGAGCAGGCGACCGCCAGTGCGTTGGCACTGATATTGATATTAGGTCCAGTCCGTACTGCAGCTTGGGTCGGCTATTCCGCTCAATGCACCGTCACACACTCGACAACTTGTTGCTAGTATGTAACCGCATCTCAACCGCACACAAGCTTTCGATCCGTTTCGTCTTTGGCTTCAGCCTAAGCACGTGACGCGTTGAGACGATATGCACGCAGGAGTAAGTCCAGCTGCAAGCCGGAAGAGCAGAGGATCAATCACAGAATCGAGCATCTTTCGTTCCTCACAATCCTTGTCACTTCCACACACGGAAGTTTAATTTTTTATGAATGATTTATCGAGAAAAAGGGGGGAAAATCATACTCAGGTTAGTTGTCTAGTTGCTAGAGGAGAATATAAACCATGTTTTGAGGCGTATCTGTCCATGTGTTCGCAGAGTGCATTATGTGTATAACGTCACAAAGGCTCGTTATCTCCTTTTGGCACACATTACATGGCTCACAGCTGATCTAGCACATGACAAATGGGAGTTCAGCTCGAGTGAATATTGGAGATACCTGTATATCCAACCAGGCTACACAAGCAGTCTTGTTTTCAGACCATTAGCACTTGGGAGCACGTCCAAAAAAAAGAAGTATCTCATTCTCAACCCCGATTCATTCCAAATCCATCCAAATACTATGCCCATTCCCAACCATCATATCAAGTTCTATAGGCGCGATATGGACAGGTGATTCCGTCATTCAAGAAATTATCAGAAATTCATACACATATATGTATACCCGCATGATACATATTCTGGGTATCACAGCCTCTCCATTTCCTTCCCTTCATTTCCTCTCGAGAAAATCAAACAAACGACACAACATAAGATGCGGTGATCTCCCAACATGAGATCAGACTAGACGAGTTGTACACTGGACGGAAATATATACGTGCATATGCGACATATACACAGACACGTGTCGTACAAACAAACGGCGTCTGGCTTGTTTACATGACGGTACAGCACTTGAGCATCTTGAGCAACTTGGGCAGCCCCTTCTTGACCATTTCCTCGATCTCGTCGTTTTGGTTCTGCTGTTGCTGTTGGCCATGATGTTGCTGACCACCATGATGTTGCTGTTGACCGCCATGATGCTGTCCAGGGTATCCCCCGCCGCCGTGGCTCGGTGCCACATGGGGAGGCGGCGGCATTTCATCGACGCTACCGCCCTGGAGGTTAACAAAGATTCTACCTTCGTTCTCCTCGGTGCGGTATTGCAGACCCAGGTCGCGGCATACCTGCTCGACGCGCGGCTTGATCTTCTGCACGTGGTTCCGGCTGTGGTTGCCCTTGCCGACAATGACGTGCAGATGGCTTTGGCCTTGCTGGCGGGCGACTTTGATGCGCTCCTCGAGTACGTCCTCTGCTTCTTCGACGAAGAGACCGTGCAGGTCGATTGTGTCGCTGGCGACGCGCCCTTCGGCATTGTTTTCCCGGAAGATGAAGTCGCGGGCTTGCCGGTTGTACTGCTCCATCTTCTCCGCATGCTTCTTTCCTTCTTGCGACAGCTCGTGGGCGGCAGCGCCGTCGCCGGCTTCGTAGGCTTGGTGCGCGCGGTCAAAACACGAAGAGCGTTTTGCAGCTTCTTGACGGGCTAGGTCGCGGAGGCGGTCATACTCGGCTTCTGTGTCGGCAGAAGCGTGATTGAGAGCTGGGGGTTCATGTTAGTTGTGTTGTTGCGACCCGGCGTGGCTGGTGTCGAGGAGACGGGGTGGATGCTTGTTAGAGGCACGTACAGCGCGAGCCCAAAGAGGACATTTCCATAGCTGCCATGTTGTTGCGACACCGAGTATATCAGATTGGAGGGAATGCAACGTATCAATGCTGATTTATTGTTGTTCCTGAGCGATGCACTTGGCAGAATCAAGGTACATAAGCCAGGGCTCGGGGACGCTAAGCGGCTGCGTGCAGAATGCTAGCACATGGCGCAGGGTCCAGATCTGTGGCTCAGCGGTGAAGATCGGGTTGCTCGATCACCACTGGAGCATCCAGCACTTGCGCAATGGTAGTAGGAAAACTACGTGTTGCTCCCATAAGCTACGTGTCCAGCAGAAAGTACGTAGAGCAGCATGGATGTTGATTAAGTTTTGGCCCATGGTCATGCGTGACACGCTGTCATTGGTGCCCGTAAGTGATGCTGGCACGTCCAAATGAGCATTGTGCTTCGCCGACCCCTCATGCCCGCGAAACATGGGCAGACATAAAAGGCCATGGGCTCTTCTTGGGAGTGTTGCTAAGTAGGAAGGCCATCCTAGAAGCGGACTTTGGGCCCTACAAAAACAATCAAGAATGCGATCAACCATAGCCCAGCAATCATGCCATAGAGCTTCATCCGATCCCACCAGCCCTTGCCCTCGGTCATCTTCCTCAATGTGCTCATCCTCTTGCTAGCAGCATCCATATTTAGCGTGTTCTTGTCCAGTCCGGCTAGTGCACGGTCTACCACATTCTTGTCACCCTCGAGTGTATTGCTGAAATTGATGGATTGTTGCTTCAACAGCTTCGCCATATCGAGAAGGCTTGTCGTGAGCGTTTCCTGTTCGTTGCGTTCGTATGATAGGAGTGCCTCTGTCTGCGCATGCGATGACTCGCCTGTCGTTGTTGTGGGTTTGGAGGGGAAAAGAGAGTTGCCAGAGGCCGCTTGTGCCCCAGATCCCGCAGCATCAGCTTCAGGCTTGCCTCTCCGTCGCAGCTCCGATGCTAATCCCTGTGCCGCAGTCTGAAGTGCTTCGTTGTTCCCTCCTGACCCTGAGACATCACGTCCAGCCTCGGTCTTTACTCTCGGTGCGTAGGAAGGGAATTCGTCTGCGTCTTCTTCGTCCGAATCCACAGAAACATTCGATTCTGTATCGTCTAGTTGGTTCAGCTCGTATATTCGCTGGTTAAGCTCCTTTATGAGCTCGCGTTTCCTTTGTAGATCGGTCTGCAGTTCTACTTTCTTCGACTTCGAGGGTATTGTTGAGGCAGAGTGCTCGAGATTGAGGAGTAATGTGCGCGCATGTTCGATATTCTAGAGAATCGTTAGCAAGCCACGATTGAAACATTGGTACACAAGCTCCAGCTTACGGCGCTCACGCGTGCCCGCTCATAACTGGACTTTCGCAGCTCTGGTGATGGATCTGCCAATACTATTCGATCTAGCCTCGAGAGCAAGCGGTTGAGATTTATGCTGTTAACGTCGCCAAAGCCTGGCGAGCGGGATCTGGTGGCCATCGTTTGGTTTGCTGCAGTGTTTGGGTTGTTTGCGCGACTCTGGTGGGAGGATGTACTGTGTGTAGCAAGGCGCCGCAAGCGGGACGTATTGGGGGCACGAGCTTTAGGCAATGTGGGCTCTGAAGCCTGTTCTGAGAGCAGCGATATAGGCGGGATATGGGGATTTGGGGACAAGCAAACAACGAATGTGTTGATGGACACAGTAGTGTTCTAGCCACAACGTCACTGTCACAGTAGCCAAGCCAGTAGCCAATAGCGGCATGGTGGATTTTCCCCGCAGTGGCCCAGCCTGGCCCAGGCAGCGAAACCCACGTCCCACTCGTGCCGAAGTTTGTGTATCTTAACCATAGGTTTATTTGTTCATCATCGTTGAAACGAGATGCTGTTGATATAATACATGCTTGAATATACGATTTTCGATGCGGCTTGTCCTTCTCCGGCTCCTTCAGCAACCACCAACTGTCGTGTGACAACGCTACAATGCACGATATTCGCTTTCATGAGTCTCCTTCGTGCCTGAACTCCATACTTAAACAGACAATTGTATCGTAGGGTGGATGTGCCGCAACTTTATGAAGATCCATTCTTGGATTGTGGTTGCAGAGGCCCACGCGTGAAGCTGAAAAGCATTAGTACAGTCTTGAAGATATGGACTCGTTTACGTACTTGTTCCACCAGGTACCGAGGATACCAGGCTTTCCATATGCATCGTGGAATGACTGTCTCCTGGCCATGCTCTCCTCATCCTGACGACGCTTGAGGGCTTCTAGGTTGGCGAACCGCTGTGCCGCTGAGGACTAGAACTTGTCAGTTACAACCGCACACCAAAGTGAGCATCCAAACATACCCTCCGACGTCCGTTGAAACCACCTTCAGATCCAACTGAAGCATCCGACGTGCGACGCTCGTTGTCCTGCTTGGGAGCATCTGGCATGGCTGGGGTAGGATCATTGTTGAACATCTTGTGAGTTTGAGAAGAGTACTTCTGGTGAACTGGGGAAGACATCTTGTAACAGACGGAAACTAGTATAAAGGATAATGAAGTTGATTGATATGATGGATTGACAATGAAATGTGTTGTAGATTGGTCTGGACAACAGGAATGCAGCCCATTGATAAATACCTCCCCTCAGCTTCGTACTGTCAAGCATGCGATCGTATATGGCATGACCATTACGCAGACGATAGATGATCGTACCAATCAGTGGAGGGCCTAGTGCTCCCCCGCATTCTGACAGTGCAGTTCGGACCCTGACCAGCAGTAACAATGACATGGAGGGCAAATGCGAAGCGCTAGACGGTGTTTGCTTTTGCTAGTCAAAGCTAATGGCAGCTCCACGGCGAATGAGCTTCTGGTGGCTAAAGGATCCAGACGTGGATGCCAGCCAGAACGTTCGCCTGCACGTGACATCGATCTCGAGTGACAAGTCGAGGCATCGAAGACCGTCTGCAGGGTCCACCGACACGAAGATAGATACGGCTTCACACATCTCCAGGGGCATCAAACCGTAGTGGACAAAGGGTTACCGATCGCGCTAATTTTTGTAGGTAGATCGTGCCGTCCGGGGGCGAGGTGACCGCCGTTTTGAGCTCCTGTTGATCTTTTGGTAGTCGAACAACGGTCTACTCGACCGAGTGTTTAAGGTAAAGCGGCTACGCGTGCTGTCGTATTCCGTCAAGTCGCCCGCTGAAACCCCTCCGCAGTGCACAACGCTGCACGCTATGACACCATCGGGAATCTTCTACCGCGTGAAGATAGCAAGGCCTCGTGCAACTGTAGTTCCGTGGTACTCTTGATGTCATGTCTCTCGGAAGTGCCGCTGGGTTCCGTGCGAGCACTCACAGCAGACAAGGCTTATGGTAAAGAAGCTACCAAACCGCGGCCGTCTACGTACTACAGCACTGCAGTCATGACAATGACGTCAACGGCTGACAAAGAAGTACGCCTTACCGCTTTTGCTAAGCGAACGAGCGCAAATGTCTTTCGCCCTCGCGCTGCAAAGCTGTCTCTTCCTCAATGCTCACCAGGGCCGCAATGATGCTTGCTTCTGCAAATTCGACCGGGCCGGATACAACCTTGGCCAACTAACCTAGTATCACATCCATAGTGCTTGCGGCCATGGCGCCGCTCTTTTAGAGTTTGCGGCTTTCAGCCGTTTGGTCGTGTGCTGTCTTGGTCTCCTGAGGCAGAGGGAGTGACCGTCGCTGATGCAGATCTTTCGGACGCAGAGAAGCCGGGCCGACAGGCTTGTCTTTCGCTTCTCGCCGCACGTGTTGCAGCTCGCCCTCGATCCTTTAATGCATATGGTCGCGCTGACACTGCTTGTGTCACCTCGACACCTGCACCAAAATCAGGTTTTTTCAGCGTCCGGAGTAGACTCGCAGCTACGGTCTTGCAGACATGGCATACGCCGACAGAGGTACGTGAGATGCTCGTCAACCAGCACTTCCCCGTCGCATGATGATACCACAAATTTAAAGCATAGTTCATCTTAGTCCAAAGGACATTGAGGAACCAAACAGCATTGTCTTTCGCTCCTATCTGATCACATTACAATTCCGATCCATGTTATTGGTCGTCTTTTGTTGCAACATATTCTGACTCTTAACAGGTAGACTGTTCAGCGAACGAGCCACGTTGCTTTGAGCATTGTAGCACGGCAGGCGTTTGCCACTAGGGGCATCCTACCAAGGCTTCATCTTAGCATTTGTCAAGGCTCGACCAGTACGCTCTGATGATATGTGACTTGTACAGCTGCCGACGACGTCTGTGTCACATGACGTTATGGTGCTTAGCTCAGTCCATATCGTTCCATATGGCGACAAGCATGGCTTGCTCTGAAGCACAGTCACTTATAGCCCTACCCGCATCTGTGCGCCCCAACATCATCGTGAACTGAAATTTTTTCTCAAGGGAAATGAACAGTCCCTCGGGAGGTTGGTGCCAAGTTTTGCGGATGCGCCGGGCGAAGGGACTACCCAGCCGGTATCCCGTATAACAATCAAAAGACTATTGCGCGGCCGCTCAGCCTGCCGCATTTTGGGCAAAGCTCAGCCCGTCGATGCTTTTGCTGAAATGATTCGCGGCCATGGCTTCGGCACGCTTCAGGTTTTGCTCTCGTTGATCACGGGGCTAGGCGAGGAGGGTGCGTCGACTGGCTGTGGGATTCCCTGAATTTACAATGTGACGGTGGTATCGAGCCGCCAGCCGGCCACGCGGTTGGTGGTCGGCTGCGGCGATCACTGCTCCCTTGGCCTTCCCGCCAGGCCCCCTGGCGGCATTTCAATTTCACAATCCCCAGTTTAATCCAAGAGCGACAGGAGTATGTATTTGGCCGACACGGAGGGCTGCCCTCCGTCTGTGAATCGCGCGTGTGGAAAAGGTCGTTGGTGAGCCGAGCGTCGTGTCTGTGACGTTAGCGCTTGACTCGGAGTGATAAGAAGTGCATCTGTCCCAACCCGGCCGCACACGCAAATTTGTCCCATTGGCTTCTAAGCCGCCGAAGATTTTTACTCGCCGGACTTTGCATGTGGGGCCCTCTCCTATGCGTTGTCACTCAAACCAAGCCACCAGCCGCCCGTCAGCCCTCCTCGCCCGCATATTCTCAGCTCGCCCGCTCCCTTCTTCCCTCCTCAACTTCACCCTCTTCACACACGACAACTACAATCGCTCTGCCAACAAGCAGCACTAGCAACTCTTTTTGAGACGTTTGCTCATCTGTCAAAATCGACACCGACAAAAAAACACAAGAGCCCTTGCTCAGGATGACAATTCGGAGCCCAGACGGAGCCCTAGCCAGGTACTTACTGCCCAACGGTTTCCTCCCCCCCAAAACTGTTTTGCTTTCGTTCTTGACTTTTCCTATCCAACTTACTACTACTACCTGTTTTGCGACAATCATGTATTTCTTTCCTATTGTTTTAGTTTCTTTCTGTTCTGCCTAGCCGCCATTACAGTCCAAGAAGTATTTCCCAAAGGATGCCACAGGATTCTCTACCCAAAGGATTTACCGCCCCGGTAAAGGACAACTACATGGCCACTTTTCTTCAGTTTTGCCAGGACCACATATTCCCAAGGACATCTTCCCAGGATTCGAGGCACGTAGCACACTGCCCTTGCGGTGTTTGTAGACACGACAATCACGAGGCGCCTCGATGCCCCCGATTCAGAGCTAAAATGCAGAGCTCTCGAAAAGGCGGTGTACATGCGAGAGTGGATCCTCGCTAATAATGATGCCCAACACACAACACTCGATCAAAATTCGACAACACCGGCTTGCAGCCCCGCATTGCCGTAAGGATCACGTAGGCACCATGTCGTTCTGTATTATGTTCAACTAGGCTTCACGACAAGCGACTGGTAATGTGTACGCCAATCCCCATAGGACGCCAAGCCATGGACCTGAAAATCCGGGATCAGCCAATGGAGATCGTGACCCTGGTGTATGCTCGCTCACACGCCGGACCTACCGTGGAAGGCCTACCCATGCCGGCCACGGCTATGGGTGCGGAGATGCTTTGAATGGACATGTACGTACATGGGCTGAAGTCTGCCTATCCTCACCAACCCGTTGATCGCAACTAACTTGGGTGTTGTTTAAGGAACACCTGCTGTTCTGGATCGCCTCATGCTGGATTGATTGTTATTCTGTGTACTGCTTTTACTGGACCCGGATAACTGTTACTGGCCTTGCACCTAGTCATTGTTGGCTGAATGACTCGGTCTTGGACGTGGTCGATAACCTGGACTCCTTGCGGTTGGTGATGCTGACCCTGCTGGCTCCTTGAGGTGTGTGCGCCTCGTCGTAATTCTCGTTCATCCGTCCATGCTAACGTGTCGTTTTGTACAGACTTCCTTTTGGCTACTTTACTAACATGGCGATTTCCTTTGTTTTAAACTATTCTCTTATCATTGAGGTTTGCTGCGCAAGCGTGCTTGATGCTGACTATGGTGTTTAGTGACTCTTTCTTCGATTCACCACCGGAGCCCGCATTCTACATCTCAAACATCACTGAGTGGAGAAAGGAGATCCCTACGCCTGTTGTTTCCGCGCCGGACTTTCCTTTTTCTTCAGATTTCCAGGACATGAGCACATCAGAATTCTTCGAGCTGAAGGACACTGTTTCTGAGTGCAGCATGGACAGCGCATACCAGAGCCAGACTGGCGCCAGCCGGCGCGGACCCAGGAAGCCAGAAATGCACCGCCAGGAGAGCCAGATGAGCAGCCACTTTGTTGGCAGCGACATTTACTCGCCGACAATGAGCTCGGACAACTTCAGTGCTTTCCCAGACACCCTGGACATGAGCCACGTTCAACCACCTGCCACATCCGGATCATGGGAGCCCACGGATGGAACCCTCTCTTATGCTAATTTCTCTACTGCTCAGGACTATAGCCACTACTCCACATCGAACATGACACCGCACTGGCCAACTGCCGATTCACAGTTCCAGAACAACACTTTCCAATTCTCATCATGGCCATCGCACAGCGCAAACGATGCCATGTTCAGCACACCTAGCTCTCAGCGCCATTGGCAGAGTGGCTCCATTGATGCCTCGGAGCGTCCTGCTGCTGCACGCTACTCATCATACAGCTTCCAGGAAGAGTCTAGGCGAGCATCCACACACGACTCAACCTTTGGCGCATTCGTCGGAACCCCGACTAGCACTACTAGCGCGCACTTCCCCACAGTTGATCTTGAGCAATCAAGGCTTGCTGAATCTCGGTAAATAACCTTTCTTCTTACCTATTGTACTAATTCTGACCCTATGTGAAGTAGCGAGAATGGAGACAGAAAGGCAGTATCTGCTCCTCAGTCCCTGGATGGACATGATGACACACTCTCTCAGTCTGAAGCCGCTGAGACCAAACTCGAGGAGGAGCGCACAAAGGTTGCTCGCAGTCACCCTCTCTACCAACAGACTCCAGACAAGGACGGCAAATACCACTGCCCTGAAGAAGGCAAGGCTGGATGCAGCCACAAGCCAACAGCTTTGAAGTGCAACTATGAGTATGTCCTGTGTCGCTTTACCTTGATTGTCTATCTGCCTAACTCTTCGCAGCAAGTATGTCGACTCTCACCTCAAGCCTTTCCGCTGCAACAAGAAGACTTGCGTTGGTGTGCAGTTCTCTTCTACTGCATGCCTTCTCCGTCATGAGCGTGAGGCTCACGGTATGCACGGCCATGGAGCTCGGCCACATCTGTGCCACTTCAGGGACTGCGAGAGAGCGGTGCCAGGCCACGGCTTCCCTCGCCGCTACAACCTCTTTGACCACATGAAGCGAGTACACCAGTACGATGGACCGACCACTGAACCTTCGCCGCTTGTACAAGGACAGCCTACTCGCAAGTCTTCCAGCCGCAAGCGCAAGGCGTCGGCCGAGGAGTCTGGAGAGAAGCGCGCCAAGGTTGTCAAGCTTACTGCCGAGCAACAACGCCAACAGCGTCGGGAGGCTCTTGCTAAGGAGTTTCTCGCCAAGAAACAACACATCATTGATGTGCTGACCAACTTGAGCAACCCAAGCGACCTCGGCGACGATATCCAGCTGACAAAGGAGGTTGTCGGCCTTCACGACATCTGCACACAGTACCGAGATGTCTTCGGTGGCTGAATGAAGCACGCGTACGGCAGAGGAGGTTTGCCGTAACGCATCCAAGTAGGTTTGTCGTTGCACCTAAGGACCCCCTTTTTGCTCTTGCTTTTTTTCAACACATGCACATTGCGTTTTGTTTTTCCGCGTTTTCCAGAAGCCGGATGGGATTCCCGCATGCCTGCGGATGAAGGACCATGACTTGCCACAAGTCTCGGATGGATGCCCATAGCCCTGGAAGGATCAATACTCCCGGATACAAGCCCACAGGATGCATAACCCAAGGTCTTGTCCCAGCCGTGGACTCGGAAGCCGAAGGATCGCTGTTCAGCCGTCAAGGCGACAGCAGAGAAGCCTCTTTGAGGGGCAGATGGACTGCGGTCCGGCTCATTGCAATATGGTTGGCATGAGTCTTGGTTGATGTGAAGTTGATATATCCCTTCTACATGGAGGGGTTGTTGATGATCAGGACCCATTTTGTACTTTCTTTATTCTATTTATGGCGTCAATGGTACATAGACAGGATTGGGTAAGGAGGGGGTTGACCACTCGCAGAGGTCAGTCTTGTAAAGGCCATCATTGCCCGCATATCGGAAGTTGGTGGCCCCCCCTCCTTTGGCACTTTGTGTTTTGTATTTTTAAATAGAGCCTGCTTACTCTACCCTCATTATAAATGATACCCAATAGACATTACCACTGGAAAGAAGTGCCATGTGTTGAAAGCTGGGGAGAAGCGTTGCTTGTACCTTAATTGCCCACTTGAGCTGTCCCTCGATCTTCGGGTGATAGCCAGTTGCTCGCAGTCCACGTGCACAATCGGGCCGAATGCGATGTTGTCAACCTGCAAGGTGGTGATGCGCACCGCCTGATGCAGCAATCCATCACCGGCCATACGTCATCGTCTATTCGCCATGATCAAACGCGCTGAATCGCGGCATATCGATAAGCTTTCGTCCGTAGTGCGCACCACCATCCAGCAGCAAACAAGCCGAGGCAGCTAATATTGCCTGACCTGCGCCTCGAGGGCTCCCTGCATCCCAGCCGATTCCCGGCAGACTAGCAGCTTTTCGTATCGGTGTCCCGTCCCTAGTGTGCAGCGCAGTGCGGTCACAGTACGGAGTACGTACATAGCCATCACGGTCCCGACGGGGCTTATGTTGACAGCAAAGGTCCGAACCATAGAAAGTCCTGGAAGCCCCGGCAGATTAGGAAACATCGACCATGGCATTGTGTAGGATATCCGATCTGGGTGCCGCCACCGTTGTCGCCGCGGCAGCAGGTTCCAGCATGCGATCACATGTTGTTGGCAGGCAAGTGGGAGGATTAGGAATCGGACGAGGGGCTAGAAGCTTGAGCACAGCCCCGCGTTGTGTCGCGACAAACCTGCGACCAGACTTAAACTCCATACGTCCTACTACCGCTACTTTTCCTGCACTTACTACTACCACTCCTCTCGCCGCGACTGACTGTCAGAGTACTGCACGATCCGAGTTATACAGAACACACACCTTTTCGAATCACACGAGAAGAGAATACGCGACCATGGCTTCTGCGACAAGCTTTTTCGACTTTAAGCCCAAGGACAGTATGTTTGGCCTCTCCTACTCTCCAGACTTCACTCCCTCTTCACACAGGTAGAGAGGTGTGTCTTTTATATACCTCATGCGTAAAGCACATATATGTCCTCTCCCCCCTTCCCAGCCTACTCCTCCACCACCGACGTCATCCCTCCGTCCGCCCTCTTTAACCCCCCCAAATTACCCCCAACTAACCTCCCCTACTACAGAAAAGGGCCAGCCCTACGACCTCTCCAAGCTCTCCGGCAAAGTCGTCCTCGTCGTCAACACGGCCTCAAAATGCGGCTTCACACCGCAATTCGAAGGGCTCGAGAAACTCTACAAGGAAATCAAGGCCAAGCACCCCGATGACTTTGAAATCCTCGGTTTCCCTTGCAATCAGTTTGGTGGCCAGGACCCCGGCTCAAACGATGAGATTCAGGAGTTTTGTCAGCTTAACTACGGCGTGAGCTTTCCTGTGCTAGGAAAGATTGATGTACGTCATTCCTCTATCTCTCTCTCTTTTACCTTTGCTTTTTTTTCTGTCTAGAGTAACACTCGGTGTGCTGACTCGGAGACTACAACAGGTCAACGGCTCCACCGCCGACCCCGCATTCGAGTGGCTCAAGAACGAGAAGCCCGGTATCATGGGCCTCAAGCGCGTCAAGTGGAACTTTGAAAAGTTCCTCGTCGGTCGCGATGGAAAGGTCAAGGGCAGGTGGGCTAGCACCAAGAAGCCCGAGGACCTCAAGGCCGAAATCGAGAAGGAGTTGGCGGCTTCGAAGTAAGTTGGGAGTTAGGGGGAGATACAAGGGTGGAAGAAAGAGTAGGTGAGGTTGAAGCCTAGTTTCTGATTCTCTTTCTTTTGGAGGAAAAGAGCATTGATACCATACTGTGAATGAAATGAAATTGCTATTCTTCTTTATTCATTGGAAATTGGTATTGTCTATGTCTTCATGCTATATTTTACAAGGCCCAGTCTCGTAAATTTTTTTTTGCTTTCCAGAATTCAGGTATTGTACCCATGTAGAAACGCCCGTTCTCACCCATTTTTCCGTAAAAAGGGACAAAAGAAGGGAACAATAGACAACGCTCAATCAAACGGTACTCTCCTCAAACCCCTCGCACCCCCTTTCCTCGCCTCACCCTCCGCCCCGACCGCTGCGGGAACACGGATGCCACAACAATCGCCCCAGCCTACACTTGCATGAACATGTCTCTTCCCCGTCTCATCGTCAAACACTTTGACCTCTCCGCCCTCATTCTCATTCTCCTCTGCATCGAGCCCCGCCTCTTCCTCCGTACTCATACCCTCCTCGGCCGGAATCAAGCTACCAAACAAAAAATGCTGCATAACGGGTAACTTCTCGATAATCTCCTTGCGAAACATCTTGCGCATTCCCGACTCGATCTTGGTCCAGTTTTTCGCCGATGAAATGTCGTCGAGCATGGGAGAATGCCAGCGCAGTCCTTCTACATTCTTGACGCTGTTGACGAAGGCGATTTGGTCGAGGTACAGGTAGTTTTTGCCTTCTTCTTCTAGCACAAGTGTGTTGTGGATGGATTTGGGTGTGATGTAGGGATGGTGCAGGAGTTGGGCTGCGCCGAAGAGGAAGGGGAGGAATTGGTAGTCGTCGAGGCCCCAGACGCCATGGGAGCCCGCGGGCTCGAGGTAGTATGCTTCTTGGATGCGGCGCATGAGGCGCAGGTATGCGGGGAGGACTACGAGGGCGAGCGCGGGGAAGGTCGAGGGAGGGAGGTGGCCCAGGCGGTTGAGGCACAGGAGCCACAGGAAGAAGTTGAGTTCGTGACCAGAACCGTAGTCGATACGTTGGCGGTTGCCGAACGAGTGCCTAAGATACGTGGATATCTCGTCGATTTGAGATGGGTCGGTCAGACCGAGCTTTGTGTGCCACGATGGCAGCACTTTATCTACCTCGTCGAGAAACGTGCGAAACATGGGGTTTCCAAAGCGTGAGCCGGTGTCTTCGGGCGGACATGTCGCCTGCAGGTTTTCTGCCTCCTGGAGTATCTCGAGTATCGTCTTCACGGTGGCGGTCACTTCTTCTCCATCCTTGACACTCGATATGCTCCTATCACGAACGGAGTCGGCGATGCCGAAGATGAAGGCTTCGACGAGTGTACATGTCTCACTCTTCAAGAATAGCTGGTGGTCTTCTGGGCTCAGGATGCGGCGTGAGGGCCGGATGTACGTGTGTTGTGCTAGGTTTGGTGGCGCTGGGAGCGAGGGTGTCGGCGGGGGAGGGGCAGAAGGCGGTTCTCGCGTCGCGGGGGCGCGTCTACGCGGAGTGAGCTTGGGCAGTTTGGCGCTGAGATCGGGAGGCGCTGCAGGAGCACCCGACGAGGGCGCGGGCTGTGTCTGCGTCATGAGATCGGTCAAGGTGTGCTTGGTGTGTTGGCGTAGGGAGGAGATGTTGGAGTAGGGTCTCAGATGCGGATTGGTATGCTGCGACAGTATGGAAAGTAGGAGACGAAGAGCGGGCCGCGGCCCCGCGAACACCGTTCATGGTGCCACACATGACGAAGCACGCGACAATGCATGTGAAGATTGGTCGATCGAAACATCTGGAATTGCTTGACGATAGATTGCGTGGGGGGCCTTTGTGCACCTATGGTGACACGCTGTTAGTTCAAAGCCACTTCAGTTACGTTAGTCTGTCGAATTCACGCAGCATCCTCGTGCAATAGTCTCTTTTTTTGTCTTGATATCCTTCTTGTTTGATAGTATCCAAGTAGTCTATGCTATCAGTGCTCTTTGTCCACTTCTTCTGACAGGACTTGCCTAGTCCTCTTTCTCTTGTTCGGTCATACCATTTCCCTTCACCATACATCTCCTGAACCTTGCACTCGACAACTTTTGAGAACAGCAAACAACACAACCAAAATAAGCAATACATTCTTCGAATAGAGCAGCAAGACCTTTTCGGTCTGCACCAGTATAGAAACGCCGGATTAACGCCCTTCTATGGGTTTGCCAATGGGTAACGCGGAAATGCACACCGCCGCCTCTGGTTATCACAACGTAACCAAACAAGGAGAAAAGAGAAGAACCGATCTATCTAGCGCGTATCCAGAGTCGCAAGATGATGCCCAAGATGCCCAAAAATGTCCTGGCCCAAAGTCAAGGAGACCAGTTAACTGCTTTATCGTGTGAAGAAAACCTCCTCGCATAACGAAATAAAAGCCAAGGAGAAAGAAAGCAACGTAAAAAGGCACAGTGGCTGGGTCTATCATGCGGCCTGCCCACTCTTTTGCAAGACACCGAAACAAGAACCGAAAGGGATTCTTTCTAGTCATCAAGGTCGCTAGGAGCCTCTTCAAGTTTGTGTCTCCGCTCCTCATCCATTTCCTTGTATGAGGCCCAAGATAAGAGACTGAAAGCCCCAATGATTAAAAGGCCACCAACGATAGCGGCGGGCGTAAGTGGCGAGTTGAGCGGAGGAGGAAGCAGTTGGTCGACAAGCGCGACAATGAAAATCGTAAGAAGCGCTGCGACAGAAGACAGGACGGGAGACGTAAGGGAAATAAGGGCGAGAAATGCGCCGGAAAAAGCTATTAACAGAGAAAGTTAGTGGTTGTTTTTCCACAGAGGAGAAAGGATAAGGAATGAAAGGACGTACTGGCATTGGCCAAAACACTAATGGCCATCATCCATGCTTGCTCTCCTTTGGGTAGCTCGAAGATTTCCCAGCCCATCCAGTGGAGCAACGGAAGTGGAATCCATAAGACACTCAAGGTGAAGGCGCCAATCAGACTGCCAAAGAGATTTGCAAAGATGACACCCTTGTTCGGTGCTGCACCCTCGGGTGGACAAGCCAGCCTCTTGTATAGAACTTCGTAGAGTCCGTACAAAACACTTCCTACGCCAATGACTAGGTTGCCAAAAGCGCGGTTTTCGGCTTCTTGCGAAGGCGGTGCTTTGTCGCCACCAGCTCCACCTCCAGACTGGGAGCCATGTTTTGCGGGCGACTGGTCACCATATGCAACGACAAAAACACCAGCAATGGCAACGGCCACGGCGATAATCTTGCTGGTGCGCACCTTCTCGTGGAGAATGGGAATACTGAAGGCGTAGGCGAAGAAAGCAGAGCAGTTGTAGATAGCCGTCAAGTCGCTGGCGGTGGTCAGATTGACAGCGACGTACCAACTACCACCTGCCAGCGTAAGGGCACATGTGATGAACGCCGTCATCTTTACCATGTATCGGACCGGCGAGACTTGGGATTGACGAGGCGTGGGGTGGAGCGTCTGGTGCTGGACCATGAGGGCGGTCTGGCGCAGGATCTGGACGTGCCTGCGCCAAAACGTCGGCCATGGCTCGTTCAAGTGCTGGAGGCGCAGAATGACGAGGGTAGCAGGCCATAGCACAACCCACGAGCCGTGGGTCATGTATAGCATGCAGTAGGGCTTCTCCCACTTCAGCTGGTGCTGGATGTACACGGCCGTCTCGGTCTGTACTGTGAAGCTGACTAAACTCAGGGCGAGCAGGAACGCAGCGTAGGTATATTTCCTCCGCGTCTCGAGCTTAGCCTGTGTCTCTGGGTCTCTTTCGTGAAAGTGATGTGTGCTCCTGCCCAACAGGCTTTCCTCCACGGTGTCATCCTCCGTCTTGCGTCCTAACAAGGGCGAGTTGGCGCGCCCGTCGCCGCGCTCCAATGACGGTCTAAGATCAGATGGCATGGCTGCGTCGTGTTCATCCCAATCGTCCAAGTCGTGCCCAGCGTTGTGCGGACTGGTGGCCTTCCGGTGCTGTCGTGAGGAAGAGCGTGAGCGTGAGCTGGAGCCGGCAACGACAAGGGACGAGGCCGCGCTGGTGTTTCTACTTTCGAGGCTGAAGTCGTCGGAGAGGGTGTGGGCGAGGGTGCGAGGGTTTGCTGGGGGCTTCTTCCGCAGGGGAATCGACTCAGGCATATAAGGCAATTGTTGGGCAGAGCGAGTGACGGAGGTGAGTGGCAGATGACGGGTGGGCCCGGGGCTGCAGCGTGGGCGCTGACAAGGGGGACGGGGTTGCGGGTGGGGGCGATTGGATACGAGGGAGACTGGCGGTACCGCCGGTGAGAAGATGCTTAATCCGGCGCAGGCGTGTACTATGGAAACTGGTGATATCTGTCTTCTGGCGCGGTGCTGGCGCACTGCGATTAGGGCCAAGCCCCCTGCATGCCGTAACCTCCGTGCAAACTCCGCTGAGCAGCCCAAAGGGTCCAATCGCAGCCGAGCCCTCCCCCTGCCTACGCGTCTTTTCACGTGTGTCCAATCTCCTCGTCGCCGCCAAGCTACATTCCCATCTTCTTACTCATCGTAACTCCTCAAAAGTGTCTTCTTATGTTTTTTTTTCTATCTCGAAACCCTTGGCAGTATGGACATGACATTACCTGCCGCCGCAATCACGTCATACTCTAGCTGCATGCATAGCCGAACCACAGCCAGGCCCACGAGTGGCCTTGCGTGGCGGCCATCTTCCCTCAGATGACCCAGCATCCAAACATGCATGTGCATGTAGGTGCACCGTCAAGTGACTTGCTTGTCTTAGTACGTGTGGATACAGGCAGTCCAAGTCCCATGTGCTGCAACTTCAAAAAGACGGCATGGCTGGCAGCAAGGCAGAGGTGGTCACGTTTCCCCGTTCCATTAGGAGCTAACAAATGCTGTTATCTCTCGGTCGTAAAATGCTCGTTACCCTTCCTAAACCCTAGCCCAGCCACCCCGAAACAAAGAAACAAAGTGCCTGGGGAATTAATACATCCAAGCATGTCTGCCATGACTCTCAAATCACACAGGACTACCGTCTAGGCCCTCGGCCCGCTCTTGCGTCTCGGCCTCTTCCAGCTCCTGCAAGATTTCAGGCAGCATAGACTCAACGTCCTCTTCCCGCTCACCCAGTGCCTTGGCAATGAGCTTCTTGTACGTGCCCTGCTTCTCGCTCATGCCGGCCACGCTCAAGTTGCCCACGACCTCTCGTACCAGCTCTCTCCGTTCAAGCTGTGCCCTGTGTAGCAGCAATGCCAGCCGCATCTTCTCTGTAATATCCACCGGCGACGTGTCGCTGTTTTGCTGTGGCATGCTACTGCACAGTCGCCGTAGCTCGGCCTTTTGTTCGATCTCCAGAAGGGACTCTGCTTCCTCTACAAGCAATCGTAATTCATCTTCCTGTTGCCGGTCTGCCTCGTCGTCGTTAAGGTCAATATGTAGTCCATTCGACGTGCTTTGCAGTTCGGCCACTTGCTTCCGTACAGCCTCCAGCTCTGCTTGCCGCCGCTTGACTACACGTTCTGCGTCAAAGAATTCTGCCTCCTTTTCCTGCAATTCTGCTTCGTAAGCTGCCGCTAGTTCTTCACATTTCTCAAGCAGCGTAGGCGCTACTTTAGTCATCAAATGTGAAGCAGTCTGTGACCGGTATTGTACTGGCTCTCGAACTGCCATGCTGGGAAACGGCACCGGCATCAGTGGCCCCCCGTCCAGGTGGGGAACGTGTCCATTCAGTCGGTGCTCTGGTGGCGGTGCAAATGGCGATGACGAGGCCTGCCGTGTCCGGCCATGCATACGTCGTCTTTGGTTGAGCTCTCGGATCAAGTCGTCGGCAGTTTCACCTTTTTTGTTCGGAATGTCCACGGCAACGTTTCGTCCCAACAGGCTTCGTACACATTTCCTGGCACCGTTGCGTGCAGCAATCATGATAGCCGTGTCGCCATTTTGATCTGCCGCATTCAAGAGTCTTGTAACTTCTTCTGGAATCCAGGTTTCTGAGAGCTTGTTGATGATGCAGTCAAGATACCACCTCGCGCAAACGTACTTGTTCGAGCTGCTCGTAGTCGCTGCAATGTGATGGAACACGGTGCTGCCAAACCAATCTGTCCTATGCACCGTCTGTTGGAAGATCTTGACCATGCTGGGCATGGTTTCTTTGTCAAAGTTGTTGGTGAACATGACGGCGCGCATAAGAGGTGTCTCCAAATTGTTCGATAGACAGTCCAAGCGTGCTCCTCGATGTATGAGTTCCTTGACCACACCAACATCACCCATGGCCGCCGCCCAGTGCATTGCTGCATGTCCCTTCTCGTCAATCGGCCGGTCCAGGTTTATGCTTGGGGGTGGTTCCGGCCACGAGACGGCCGCTTCGTGATCCAGCAGCATGAAATAATCTAGCAGCTGATCTGCCCATATCTGATGTTGTTGATCTAGCAAGGACATTTGGTCCATGCCCCTCTTGCGCTTCCTGTTGCCGTCGGCTGAGTATTGCGACATGTCCATCAAATCGGCGTCACCCAGCATGGACTCTGAAATCACTGTCTCGTTATCCGGCGTTTCATCGCGGAAAATCTGGGACCTAATCTGGGAAGCTTCGTACGGGTCTTCGCTGACTTGCGACTGCGAATTGTTGATTGCTGCTGGAAGACATGTCAGCGCATACTCCCTCACATGGTCGCATGAACAGAGCCAACAAAGTAATGAATACATTCAAGTAGATGGACGGGTTTACCATTACGAGTCGCAGCAGCGGCTGCAGCAGCAGCTGCAGCCGTAGCCGCAGCCGTCTGTCTCGGCGGCTTCATGCGATTCGACGCTGCCGTGGCATGTTTTGGCGCAGGTGGAGGGCTCCTGTCACCCGGTACATAGTCGAAGATGGCACGCATCTTGTCCAAGACGCCATTCCGCTCTGCGAGCGCGCGCCCCTCTTCGAGCGGTATCCATGTGCCCTGGTATTTGCCGTAACCGCCCTGCACCTTCTCATGCACGCCCTTCTGCACCTCGCGCTCCAGGATACGGGTTCGCGCTGGCTTGTCGTAGTCGGCTACCTTGAGAATATGCGTAGCGTTGATCCAGTCGTCGGCGCGACGGCGCATCACATGGTTGCCATTCACATTGCATTCATAGACGGGGACCTGGCGCGTGTGTTAGCAGGCGGTGGCCGACTGGTAAGCATAGTAGTAAAGCAGCGCTGAGGGACATTCAGCGAACGGAGAGCGGCTTGTCGCTACACACATTACTATACGTCGCCGAATAGATCTTGCCATCGGGCGCCGGGGGCATTTTCACCATTCAATGAGACACACAGGGCGTGTCGCAGGCGTGTCAAGTGATTTCGTGAAGGCGTGTTTGCAGTTCGCGTCGCACCTGGATGAAGTCGCGTTGGGAGGGCCGCGGTCGCGCCTGCCCTGCCCTGCCAAGCATCGGAGTCGGGCGGTGGCAGCTTGCCTTTGCCGACCGCAGTGAACCTCACCAAGCTCGCCCGCAAACGATCCTCCAGCCCACCAGCCCGCCCCCCTCTGCCTCCGCGTGCCATTGAAGACGAACACCACACTGGGCCGCTACTATGACTGTCACCGACACCATCAAGCACGCCGTTGGTCTCGGCGGCGAGCCGCGGAGTGAGTGCGGCCACACGTCCAACTGTACTTGGCCTACGCATGCCAGACACTGACAATCGTGCAGAGGCCACCCGCGAGGAGATGAGTGCTGCTAGACTGCCGCTGCCCTACCGAGACTCATGCGCACATCTTCTGATCCCGCTGAACCGGTGTCGGCACGAGGAGTTCTACCTGCCATGGAAGTGCGAGGTGTGTAAAAGCCCATTTTCCTCTATGCGTGGGCGAACCGCAGCCCGACTGACTGTATTGGGCAGAATGAGCGACATTCATACGAGAAGTGCCAATATGAGGAGTTCAAGGAGCGCGTGAAGAAGATGGATGAGTTGAGGGCAGCCAAGGCCGGAGAGCGAAGCAACTAGAGCGTCGACAGACGCAGATTGACGGTGGATCACGAGAATGACAGTCATGAGCGGACACCGCTGCATGTACATACCGAAGCAGCAGAAGACACGCAATATCAACAGCAAGACACTCGGAAGACTACTAGACATGGTACCCTGGCTTGAAGACGCAGTAGCGACTTGGTGCCTTCGTACAACGACTCACACAGACTTTACCAGCACTGCGATCCAGTATAACATGAAAACTACAGTCATTGTACGATTTCTAGAATCACGACGTCCTATTTAGGCGGAGACATCCACATGTGAAGTGAACCAATTATAACCTGGCCTTCGAATCTTCCCTCGCGGCCAACTCCCTCAGCTCCTTTCTCAGGATCTTTCCCGATGGATTCTTAGGTATCGCATCAATAAAGTATACGCCACCCTCCAATCTCTTGTATTTGGAGACCCGCTCCGCCAGCCATGCTTTGATATTCGCTGACATTTCCGACGTGGCCTTGGCTGAAGACTGAAGTACAATGTAGGCGCGGGGGAATTCGTTACCGTCACTGACATGATTAGCAGACAGACTTCAAATCGCTGTAAAAAACCTACACTTTAACCCCAATTACAGCAGCGTCTTGCACGTC
>JAODYC010000006.1:311661-330185 GCA_026262405.1 Curvularia hawaiiensis
CCTTGATCAGCTCCTTCTTTCTGTCAACGATGTAGAAGTGATTATCTTCATCCACATATGCTATGTCTCCCGTCTTCAACCACCCATCCTGCGTCAATGTCTCTGCAGTCGGACCAGGCTTCTTCCAATACCCCTTCATGACGTTGGGGCCGCGGAGCCAAGCTTCACCTCTTTCCCCACGGGGAGCTTCAATCTTGCCTTCATCATCCAAGACAACCTTTGCCTCGATGTTCGGCATCAGTTCTCCAACTGAAGAATCACGATACTGGACTGCAGGATGGTGGAGAGTAGCAGTACACGTCATTTCCGTCATGCCCCAGCCGTTCGTGACCCGGATCCTACCATCTGGGAAAAGGCGTTCGAACTCCTCGACGATTTCACTGCCGAGTGGGGCAGCACCACTGCTCACTCTTTCGATGGAGCTGAGGTCGAATTTCTTGGTTGCTGGGTGCTTGGCCATGGCTACGATGACCGGTGGCACCAATATGAGATCTGTGACGCGGTACTTCTGTACACTCTGCAGCATTTGCAGGAAATCAAACTTGGGCAGAATGTACACCCGAATGCGCTCTCTCACTGCAAGCATGCAGAACACGGCTTGTGCCAAGGCATGGTACATGGGGAGGAAACCAAGATAAACCCTTCGTTTCAATGACTCTTGGTAGCCATCCTGAGCAGCAATATTGGACAGGTGCCCAACAATGTTTGCGATGTAGTTTCTGTGCGTGATCATGACGCCTTTTGCAACGCCGGTAGTGCCGGACGAGTAATTGAGTGCGACTATGCGGTCCAACTCCTCGGCAGTACCCAGCTCGGGCCATACGTATGCATCACCGTTTTCTGGGGTATCAAGGAGCTCAGTCCAGTGTCGGACATGTCCCAGCTCTGTGTTTTTCTCTACTTTGCGACCTTCAAACGTCGCCGCTCCGTCATCGAATATGAAGACCTGGTCTGCGCTCATGCCAATTTCCTTTGCAGCTGCGATTCCCGTATCGAGACTACCCTCTGCACAGATGAGATACCGCGCGCCGCTGTCTTTGAGTTGATATGCGAGTTCTCGAGCTACGTAGGTTGGGTTGGCTCCGGTGAAGATTCCTTCGGCCATGATGACGCCCATAACGACGGCTGGGAAGAACACAGTGTTTGATGAGAATAATAGCAAGCGGTCTCCAGGCTGTAGTCCCGCGCGACGGAGCCCAGAAGCAACACGCTTTGCATATTGTCGGTATTGCTGAAGAGTGAGGAAATGCTTGTCTGGGTTGCTGGCAGAAAGGAAGATCGGCGTGTTGGGTAGTTCTGCGGTCGGAGAGTCGAAAATGTATGTTGGCAGCGAGACCTGAGGTATTGGGACTGAGAAACGTGATTTTATCACCATGGTTGTGGTTGATGAGACTTGCCCTTTTCTTTCTGAAAATGGACCCGTACTTGTCGAGTCTCTTGCCTCGATTTAAGTACTGCATGTTGTGAAGAACACCACCATCGGACAACCACAGCCATCCGCCTCGGTGCTTACGTCCATGTCTTACTCGAAAGACACTTAGCCATACTCGGAGTTGACAATCTTCCCATATTGCGTTTGCATGTGGCCTAGGCCGACTCAGCAACGGCGACTCGCTGTGGGGACAAAGGTGTTGCCGAGGCTGCAGCACCAGGAGAATATGGGGTAAAAGGGGAACCGTCATAATAGGCGAGTCAGTGAGGGGGTCCGCTCTGTAGTAGGCTGTATGTTTTAATCGTGCTCTTAAGTAGGTGTATAGTTAAGCATAAGGAGCTTCTTTTCGCTGCAGGTGAGATTTGAGTGTGGTTATAATTGGTCGTTCGCATCGCCGCAACGACTATGCATGTACATGGCACCTCCATTCGTCCTACAACATGTTCTTCTCAAGCTTAGAACATCTGGGGAAAGCTGTTCAGCCGGTGAGGACCCTGGATCACGTAGTCGTTCTGGCTTGAAGATGGGCATCGCGCCAATTAGATTGTATTCTGCACGGCATCTGGAGTATTGAACTCAAGCTTTGTGATGTACCTACGAAGCCTGCGATGCGAAGTAGGTATATAGTAGACAGTAACTACACACTGCTACTACTCTGTGGTTCCCCTCGTTTATCTACTGAACGTCAGGACGAAATCGTTAATTGGTGTCACTGTGTACTATGCGCTGGCCCCTAACAAACACCGTAGGGTGTCAAAGGTCTTGTGTTGCTTGAGCTACAGAGATTTTCTAGCATTTAGGGTCTGCTTGTATTACCTACAACACGTGTCTATCCTATTACTAGTTTTACGGGGCAAGCGAAGCCCGACGCTCAATACTGGAAAACACTGCATTCCTCACAATCGTAGTAATTACTCCGCTCACGCGAATTTCTACACCACCACATATCCAAAATAGAAGCGAGCTTCCATTGACCTCGGATCGAGAAACCTTCCGATACGCGCAGCAAACAAGGAAGATTGACAGTGCGTGCATGTTAGTACAATACGATATGATCAGATTCTATGTCAATCGCTCACAACACATTTCTGCGATGCAGCTGATGTGTGACAGTAGGGTAAACCTACCATGGTTTCTGGCACTGAATAGGCAGGAAGTCGGGGCTTTTTTCCTTTATGCAGGCAACGGTAATAACGCTATGCACTGACTTAGCAAACACCATGCCCTTGCTTCTTGCCTTCCATATGGAAAAAGCTTAGAATAGAATGATTATTAAAGGGGCAGATGTTTTGTACAAGGTGAGGCGAACAGGACGACGAATCGATTGCGGAGGCGAGCAAGATAAGGTTCTGGGGAAGCATGCCCAGCCGGGAAGATCGACTAGCTCCCCCTATCATACAACGCAATCAACTACCCCGGATCATTCGATATATTCTTCGTGTCATGTCCATCGCGGATTATAAGTCCGAACCATTCCCAACGCTGTACACCTATCGAGCGAAAAGGCTGTGGCCTGTCTCGATTTCAAATATTGGAACCAAAACTAGACACAATCCAGAACAGCAATGAAGAGCTGGGTAAGGATAGAAAGATTTTGTGTTGAATTCTCATCTAACCACTCTTAAAAATATGAGACATAAGCTATGAGGATGCCATCACAACTGTCGATCTTGTATGAGAGTCTGGGTTCTGCGACAGTGCACAAGTCGGGATGCCCTGTACTGAGAGTGATAAGCTCCGCGGAACTGTGGCTGAAGTTGCAGCTCTCGATTCTTCCATGGTTCTGTGAATGGTCCGCCAAAACCATGCTGAGGGACGGCTGGCCAGCCGTGGCTTCGAATAATGTACACTAGAACGCACATACTTAGTGCCCATTGGGTAGTCACTTAACGATTACAGCATAGTGTAGACTAGAAGCGAAGCATGTTTCGTGAGGCGTCCCCTATATGTGGCAAATCAAGTTCCTGAGAGAGAGGGCTATCACTCCCTGTTACGTTTTCCCCTCGGAGCCATTCGACGTCTTAGTTTAAGACTGACTGTGGGGCCATCGAATCTACGAAGAATATTGCTCGTGTTACATGCACGCTCACTCGTGAGTTTGAGCATCATGACTGACGACCAGAAACCTGCAGACGGATCCAGAGTATGCAGGAAAACTCCCCTTATGCTGCGAAGATGCACCGTACTGACAATATGAAGGTTCCTGAGGTTGCCGCCATCGTTACTGCCTTCACAATAATTTCATGCGTCTGCGTCGCTCTGCGACTTTACACCAGGTGACTATGAACTTCCCAGAAAGGCTCTAGGGTTAGTGGTCTAATAGGAGTCTATATAGGCGATGCATTCTGCGAAATGTCGGATCCGAGGATTATGTGATTGTCGTAGCACAGGTTTTGAACTTGGGAGTGTCGGCGATCAATTACGCTATGCTCATAGTTGCGGGCATGGGACGACATACCGCATTTGTGGAGGACAAGCTACCGACTTTTACGAAGGTAAGAAAAAAGGTCCACTAAGAGAACGAATAGTCAGTTTAAACCAGGCTGACCTAAAAGGAAGACCATGCTGATGGCAATGGCATTTTATAACGCGGCGCAAATCGCGACCAAGATATCGCTTCTACTCCAGTACAAAAAGATCTTCCCAAGTCAAGCTATGCAACTTATCTGTGGCTGGGGCACTGCAATGCTCTTATTATGGGGAGTTGCACAACAGTATGTTGATCAAATATGCTTACGTTTAAACCAGGTCGAAGCTAACTCGACCTTCTATGAAGAATATTCACTCCGTTTATCTGCTCCTTCCAGTTGATTACGATTACAACATGGCAAACATGTCTCAATGATAACGCGTAAGCAATATAGTACCAAAAAGTGTACAACGAGCCTTTTGGCGTTGCTGACAGGTGCTAGAGTGGTCACGGCCAACGCTGTTGTGAACATGGTCACCGATTTCCTGGTTCTCATTATCCCAATCAAATCTGTAGTTCAGCTGCAGATCAACACGTTGCGTAAAGTGTATCTTGTGGCAGTCTTGTGCATGGGTTTAGCGTAAGGAATCGCCTTACCACTTTTCTACCAAAAACCTGGGCTCACACATTGGCAGTGTATGCATCATCTCAGCCATTAGACTTCACATGCTCGTCGGAACGCAATTCGACTGGAACGACGTAACATGGGCGGTAGCCGTCGTTAGCTACCTCTCCACCGTTGAAACCAGCCTGGGTATTGCATGTGCCTGCATCCCCACGCTCCGACCACTGATGAAGCGAGTCCTACCCGCTATGGTAGTGGGATCAAGTGACAAGGATGCGACGTCCCGTCAACGCGCCAACGCGGCGAAAAGACTCAATGAAAGTGCGCTCAAATCAACATCCAACAACGACAATGCCATTTATGTGCAGCAAGATATCCATTATCAGAGCACGACGGAGCTCAGAGACATGCCGCCGAAAGAGCCGTACTCGGTTTCGCACCGATCGTCCGACGATATAAGTTTAGAACCAGCGTATCTCGCGACCTCAGCGAACGGCTAGGATCTATTTCAGTAGCATTCATAAGAGCCAAATTTGAATTTAGAGGGTGACAATGTGTGCATAAGCTATGGATGAATTGCTGTTTGTTGTCTACTGTTTAGACCGACTCTACTCGCTTCCATCACAGCTGAGCTATGACTCAATCTTTGGATCGAACAAGGGAACATCTCTCAAAAGTAGTAAAGTGGTTTTCCGAAGGACTGTGAGTACATATATCGCGTACATAATGATATGCGACATATATATAACGTTGTGTCACTCTTGTAAAGGGTTGTGCGCTTGTACACTTGTGAACAACAAGGGATCATCACTAAAGCACAGTCGTGATAAATATTCATAGGGAAGGTTTCAGAAGTGACTTATGCTTATTCATATCTGCATACTTGAAGAGATTATATTAACCATCGATTGGCATGTTGGGACTTCCACAACTCCATATCGCGCCGTCATGTGCATCGCTCGAACTAGTCTCCCCACTCATCGCTTACTTCTTTGACGGGTTAGGGCTGATAGTGTTTTCAGGGAACTTGCGGAAAATGTCGGCAATGTGGTCGAGAGGAGCAGCGAGCATGCCCATTGGGCCCTCAAACAGAGGGTTCTCGCCAGCGCTGGGATGGCTCCTTGAAGGAACAAACATCTTTGTCCTGCCAAAGTTCTTGGCCAAGCTCTCTGAAGTACCCTTGTCTCCCTTTGACGATATCGCACTCTCGAGGGCTGGTAGGTCATCCTTCTCTTCCTCCTTGATGTGCTGACTGAGGATTGCCCAGAGCTCTTTCAGCTTGGGGACGTAGGCGGAGTCGGTAGCCTTCATGTTCTGGAACTCCTTGAGCAATTCCTTGACCTATTGCTTGTTAGCATGATTCAACAGACGATGTAGGACGAAAAAGATTCACTGACCTGGTGATGTTGTTGGCGGTCCTTCTCAGCATGCTCCTTGCCCTCAGCACCGCCAATGTACTTCTCCATAGCAGGATAGACGAGGAGCTCTTCGGCTACAGAGTGTCGGGCAAGCTCCCAAGTAAACTGGTTGCCGAATCGAGTCTTGTGGTCGACATCGTCCGAGTTGATGACCTCGTTGTAGTACTGCTCGAGTTCGCGGTGGTCCTTGATAATGGCGTCGGAAATGGTCGACATGGCTACAATACGGGCACGGAATGAGGCAAAGTTGTTGTTTGCTGTGATACGAGTGACTTGGGGCCTAGGAGCAGCTCTGGCAAAAGATGATACAAGAGTTCGAGAGAAGGACATATTGAGAAAGAGGAGGTGAGTTCAAGGCAAGAAACAGGCTTTTAATATGCTGTTGGTGAACAAGGGAGGATTGAGTCTTGCAGGCCTGTTCCATTGGCGCTTTTATTTTGTCAGAAGGTGTTGTATATTTTGCGCGTCATTGTATCGCAACACGCCCAGCAACATAGTAACACGACTATTTCTATTGGCGGGGATGCAAACGCCGTGATCGTGCACGGGCGATCTTTACTAGACGTAGTGGAGGCGACGGCGCGAACCCGCTTACGTCTCAAATCGGAACCGCGCCTATTGGACAGCATCACTGGCACGTCACTACTACACCAACCCCAGAACATATCACTTCTGTTTTTGACGCACGGCGTGGCGGTCGTAGGAACGACAAGAAGCTTGATCCAGGGGTCAAGGTACTGAGACCGTCGAATCAAGTTCTAGGTTTTTTGGTTTGTTTCATTCCTAAACTGATTGGCGCATTCCACTCCTTCGCGTCCATGTATTACAGCTCCGCGGCGCATCCACTTGAACACGCACGTCACTAAATCCTCACAGATATTGTGTTGTCAGCTCTTCGTTGCCGGCTATGCTGCGTCGAGAACTTGTGCGTCATGCCATCGTCGTCAATTTACTGCATACAGGTTGATGCAGCAGCCGCCTTGACCAATATCCGTTTTCTGTTACGCTCACACTGGGAAGGATTGCTCGACCGTTTTCAATCGCGCAGCTAGCAAGCATGTGAAAATAACCGTTACCTCTCACAGCAGACAATGGTGTTCCAGGCGCCCAGAAATAACAGGTGTCAACATGCTTCTGCTGTCTAAACGTGAAAGCAGTATAATGTCTAGCACCAAGCCGATTGAACTAAGGAAAATCTAAAGTCTATCGAAGGAAGAGCCTCAAAAAGGAGACAATAAAGAGACTTCAAGGTGATAACCGGACTAACTAAGCAGAAGAGAAGAGAAAATCTAACTGAAAAATAATAAAGAACATAACAAACCCTTGACCACACACTTACCCAACAACAACCCACTAACCTCTCCGTACAGACATATCACATCCAGAACATCGTATCATCCAGTTCCTTAGCCCAAGGCCCAGGGCCGTCCTTACGAACCCGATTCCACTCCTGCACCGCTCGATTCAAGACTTCCTTCGCCAGCAAGCCCTGCACAAACTTCTCATGCTCCCTCTCCACCGCAATCTCCTCCATCCCCTTCCTAGGCGTACTCTTCCCAGGCTGTGGAGCCGTCGGCATCAAGCTCGCCTTTCGGTTGGCCAAGCGGTTCTGGTTCCCTTGCTTGAGGGTATTCATAGTGGCCAGATACCAGTTGTGTTCGGCGCTGCCTTTATCCGGACTGAACCAGTTCCTCATGTAAGCTCGACCCCGATCACAGAGTCGATCAGCGTAGTACGCTGGAGGCGGATACGAAACTCCGACTGTTGCGCGTGCATACGTGTAGCAGAGCTTGTACGTCAGTTCCTGGAGCTCCGTGTCTTTGAACCCGATTTCGTTTGCGATGATCATGTAGTGCGTTGGTATGGCCGTGCCCTTGAGTCCATGGTGTGATTGCAGGTAGAAGTCGGCATAATGGGGCGATGTGATTGCACGGTCGACAAGAGTGCCAGGATTGCAATTGCCGTTTTTAGCAGCAAGAGAAGTGGCGGGGAAGAAGCGGGTTGAGTGGCGTTTTACGGCGACGACGACGGTGATTTGGACGTTGGGGCAGCCGGCGGCTTCGCATGCGGATCGGATTTGTGGAAGCTCCTCGTCGCGGACTTGTGGAAATTGGCCGGTGCTGACGCCGTCACGGTAATACAAGATTTTCTTGGGAAGGACTCGAGTTGCGCGGAAGTAGGCCTGAATTCGCTCAGAAACCATGGCTTCGAGGTCTTCGATGATCTGCAAATCTTGGTTAGCCGACGCCTGGAAATCTGGATTCTACCTCGTACGTACCTCTTTCTTGCACGTCCTTTGCAGTCTCATGGAGCCGCGGAACTTGATTGCGCTGGAGTCGATGGAACCAACAACGGCAGCAATGGACGGACATCCTGTCAGTGAGCCGCTGCCCGGGTGAGTGACATCTGCTCCAAGAACCAAAGTACCTTGCAAAGCCGCCTGGAGTTGGGATTTGGGATTCGCCCCAAACTGAACTTTGTGGTTGGTACCGCCAAATTTGAGGTTTACCTTCATCATAATATTGGCCATGTACTGGGTAATCTGGGGGCTACACCTCCCTCTGAAGTTTGGAGCTTGTGTCATGCAGAGGGATTGCATAGCCTCGTAGCGGTCGACAACATCTTTGAAAGCGGAGTACACCGGGATGCTCTTAGTCTTCAGCAACAGGATCACAAAGTCAGCCTGAGGAAACTTCTTCTTCATGTTCTGCAGTGGGGTTCGGATCTTCGCCTTGATGGCGTCGTACGGTATCCCTCGGATGCCTTGGATATACCCAAACGCCAAGCGGCTTGCGCCGCCGCAGATGTTGTATTGACCAAGGAGATTATTGAAAGTCGTCATGTAAATGTTGACAGTGTTTTCGCGATCGCTCATATCATCCTCTACGAGCAAAAGGTAATTGATCCGCTTTTTGGATGCAGCACCGGGTGATTCGGCAAAGTTGCGGAGCTTCCCAAGATTCCACTGCGCTTTGTCGTTTGGCCTTGAGGTAGGAGTTCCTTTACCGTACGAAATCACAATAGGTTGCATTTGTGCGGACGGTATCTTGAGCATCATGGGCTTGATGAGGAGCTGCGAACAGCCAGGCTAAACCGAGTCATGTGTTAGATCGTTCTTTGGGCTGACCATGAAATAGTACTCACAAGCTCCTGCTCCTTCTGATCTGGATTGAGCCCAAGACTTTGCATCCCCTCAAGCTCAATGAAGCGTCGAGTCTTCTGGGGAACGTGCGCTGCTATTGATAGCATGTCATCGATCAGCCGCTCCGGAAGAAGTTTCTTGTAGACTTGGTATGGTAAGATGCGCAAATATTCACGAGGATGATAGACGGGATCCTTCTCGTTGCCAACATTGATTGCCTCAAGGTTGGGGTTGAAGTCTTTCCCAAACACTTCTCTCAAATGTTGCTCAACACGCTTGCGTTTCTGGGGATCAGTTGGGTTGGCAAACGTCATGCTCGGGTCCCTGAACTTCTTTCCGAACCCAAAGATGGTTTTGACGCGGTTCGAGGTTTTATTGAGACGGTCGATCTGATCTTGATGGGCCGGGTTCGGCTTGCGCTCATAATCCACATACACACGCAGAGTCTTGAGGATTCGATGCTGTTCATCCGGGCTGAAGGTTCTATCGTCCAGAAACTCGCCGACCGTGATATCGTTGAAGAATGCACTAGTCGCAGGATTAACGTTGAGAAGAATCTTTTGCATGCCAGGCTTGATCGTGAAATAGTAGCCTCGAATGGCGCACAGTGATTTGAGTGATCCGTTGCCACTCAAAGTCATGGCGCCACATTTCACAAAGAATTTGTTACTAGATTGCTGGAAGACCTTGGAAGTCAGGCTGTTGGCAACGGCCAGGTTGAGTGCGCTGACAATAGGGCTGACGTTGAAGTCCGGATCGCTTCCGTTTCGGCTCGCATCCATGTAAGCATGCAGTCCATCCAGGTCGAGTTCCCGATGGAACTTGATGAAGAGTTGCACCCTCTCACTTCCATCTGCGATGGCCTCGGGCTGCCATATGGCGCCAGCGTAAGTGCCATCGTCTCCAGGAATGATGGGCTGATATCCAAGTGACTCGTGGAGATTCTTCCATGCGATGATGGTCTTCACACGATCGGTGGCGTAGTACTGCTTGTTGTTCCTAAGCATGTCCCATGCATCCTCAGCAGTCTTGAAGATATAATGGGCTTTGCGCTTGCTCTTGCCGGCGGGGATCTTGAGGATCTCGTACACGAAGAAGTGAGTGTTAGGCTTGAAACTGACTTCGAAGTGGTTGGTGAAGACCTCTGACGACGTTGAAGCAAAGTCTTTCCTTAGGGGAAACTGGGCTTCCTTCGCTTTGCTGAGGATGAGCTTGGGTTGGAATGCGATGCGTGAGCCATCAGACATCCCTTGCACCTCGGCGAACGGTACGGCATGTGTGTCCACTGGATCTGCCTGAGTAACCGAGAGAACCTCCTTGAGGCCAACGACCGAGCGATCAACTGCCTGAAGAATGCGATTCAACGTGGCATCCTCGTCTCCGGTTGTGTCTTTGACAGGATCCGTCATCACCATTTTGGCAGGACCCTCAGATGCCCCTTTGGCTGAGCTCTCGGCCACATCCTTGACCTGATCTTCCAATTTGACTTTTGCTAAAGCTTCCGCAGTCGCACCTGCAGTCGCATTCGCCGCTGGTTCTTGGTACCGCGGCTTCTTCGCCTTGCGGTACCTAACGATAGCCTGACGAGCAGCGTTGGCTTTGCTCACACCGTAGATTTTGGCGAGGGGTGAGTCCATGCCAGCAATATGACTGAGTTTCGGACAATCTCCGTCATACGCATCGTGACCGCCGATGCCACAGATGACACAGGGGTCGTCGTTCATGTGACGAAGGAGAGACGCCTCGGTCATACGCTCGAAGTCACCCATGGTTTGGTTTGGAGTTGCCAACTGGAGTGGATTCGGATGAATAGAGAAGAGACAGAGATGATCCGGATCGATAAAGACTTGTTCAGATAGTGCCGACGGACTACTGGGTGTTCTTCGTTATCAAATGAAAACCTATAGTAGCCTATCTAAATATCATCTCAACGAGACATGTCGCATCTCTGGTTTGCCGTGTTACCGCCTGAGTGGAAACTGATAAAGGACACCTGCATGCACAAACGTGCAGTGCAAACAAACTGCAACCACTACAACGAATACCTAACGCAATTAGCAATGGCGCACATGCCCGAAAACCGCAGTGACAACTACTCGGCAACCGTCACAAACGTTGATTCATCTGTGAAGCTCGAAGTTCGTTTTGGTTTGACTTTGTTCGAATCTGTCGCGATCCTTGGTTTGCGATGCCAAACGAAAATCAGTTCAGATATGCGAGCAACGGAACAATAGTTACCACTACAGTCCAAAAACAAATGCCTTTGTTGAATAGTTTGCTGGTTTCCATAGAGGGATAGGTAGTTGGAGTAAGGAAACGAAGTATGTGAGATATTTCGAACGATGGTATCGATTGCCAGAACTAATCAGCCAGGTGCGTCCATGAGAACTGCTCCTGATGACGAAAAAATGAAGTGAATTATGCCTGTCTACCTCTTTTTGTTCTTCTTCGCTGCTCTTTTCTCGCCCCGAACATCCTTCTTCAACCTAGCATCGACCATCTTGTATTTACCCTTGGTACCCTTTGGTCTGTTCTTGATGCCCTTGTTACCTCCCCTGGCCACAACGACACTGACCTTTTGTTTAGGCTTCTTCTTGGCCGCTCTCGACATCAACCGTGCGATACTTTGAGCCTTCTCCTTCTCTGTCATGCCCTCCTCATCTGCCAGAAGTGCTGACTTCTTCTTGAGCTTCTCCAGGCGCTGAGCAGCCTTGAACTTCTTGCGAGCCTGAGCTTCTCGGACCTTCTTGATAGGTCGAGCGTTGAGAGCGCGGAGCTTCTCTTTGATGGCAGCAGCAGCGGCCGCGGAAGTGGGGCGCTGTATTTTCGAGTGTTTGTTTTCATCATCGAGGAACCAGTCAGGAAGACCGTCAACATCTCGGTGCGAGTAACGGTTAAATGACTCGTCCAGGAGGTCGTGCTTGGTCTTCTTGCCGGTAGCCATTTGGTGGGCGAGTGTCATGGCTTCTGCTGTAATGATGTCAATGTCCGGTTTGCCGTTCTTCATAGGCATAGAGTCTTGTTCCCATTGTGTTTCGTCACGCGCGACCTCTTCGATCTTGTCGTCATCATCAGATGAATCATCATCGAATGCTGGTGGAGCAGCGGTCTTGTTGCTTGTTCGAATGGACAACTCCTTCTTGGATGCAGGAGCGGGTGAAGCTGAGTCCTCCTTTAGCTCGGCTTCTTCTTCAACATCGATGCCGCTGTCATCGTCTTCTTCAAGGTCATCGAGCCCGTCGATACCCTTGAAGATGTCTTGATCGAAGAAGCGCGCTGCACGCTTCGTAAGGCCTTGCTTAGATGAGTCTTCACGGTCCAGATCGGTGATGAGTTCCTGCGGGCCTTCCTCTTCGTCACTGCTCCAGTCGCTGTCGGCGTCTTGGACAAGCTCGTCGTCATCGCTTTGCTCCTTGTCCTCATCAGAAAACCCGTTCCACTCTCCATCATCATCTTGTTTCCTTGCGCGTTTTGCCCTATACTTGGCATCCCGGGAGGATCTTTGCTCAACGTATTCGCCGTACATGGCATCAAGCTCTTGTTCGAGTCGGTCTTCCTCGTCGTCGGTCTCAGGCTCTTCCTCTTCCTCTTCCGGCTTTTCTTTCTCAATGATTTGTGCCATCTTTCCTCTGGCAATCTTGTTGAGAGCGCCAGCTTTGTCGACAGACTTCAGCCCAAACATGGCGTCTTCACCCGTCGGGCCAACCTGTTCCAAACCGATGTCGAATGGTGTAGCCATGTTCATTTGCAAACGGGTGATCTCTTTTTGCCTACGTTCATTCTCGACACGACGCTGTTTCTTCTTTGCTTTGTTGTCCTTCTCTTTCAAGCGTTCTAGTTCTTGCTGAATTTGCATCTCTTCGTCCATGGACTCGACCTGTGCAACCTCTTCGCCTTCTTGCGCTTCCTTAGCCTTGTTCTCGTCGGCCTTGTCCTTCTTTGACGAAAAGCCAAAGATTTCGCGCACTTTCAATCGCCAGCGGAGAAGACGCTTGAAGTCGGCTCGTCCCAAAACCTTGAGATCTGCACAACAGTCTCTTATCTCCTTGGTTGTTTCTGGGAGCTTATCGATGGTAGCTATGGCAATGTCACCGTTGGGCTTTTGATCGAAGCTTAGCTTGTTCAAGCCACCAAGCATGGCAATGGGGTCGGTGGTTTGAATAAATTCGGAAACAGGAGCCTCCTTGAACTGTGTCCAGTCTCCCTCTTCGTAACCCTCACGTTTCCTCTTTTTCTGTTCGGGCTTGAACACCTTGGCTTCATTGTTGGGTGTGGGGTCTGCGAGCTCAGCGAAGACACTGCGAGCGTCAAGGAACTTAGGATCGAGGTGCTTGGGGGCCTTGTAGCCACGGCAGACGACGAAAATTTCGGCCGAGACATTTCGAGAGGATGGGGGCTTTGTTGCCTCGACTTTGGTGAAGAGCTGGTTGAAGACCCAGAGCAACGAGTTGTAGTCCTTTGATCTAAAGACCTTTGTGACAAAAGTTCCACCTTCGACCAGGAATTCGGTTGCCAACTTCATGGATTGCAGCACAAGCTCGGCCTGAGTGAAGGCATCCTGCACCCACGCAGTTCCGACATTGGGCGCACCGTCGTGAAGTACTGTGTCGCACTTGAGATGCTTGAGATGCTGGCGCAGTGTCGCTCGGCACTTATCCGTTGTGATATCGCTTTGGAAAGTGATGCATCTCGGGATGGGCTTGATTGGAGCGAGATCGACACCGACGATGAGAGAGTTCGCTGGCATAACCTGGAGGTGTCAGTATGAAGTTTGGCGCATGGCTTTTTGCAGGGAAGAAAAAATCGCACCTCGGAAGCGACCTGACACCATGATCCAGGCGCGGCGCAAAGATCAATTAAGACCTTGCTCTTTTCCAGGAAATTGTACTTCTTGTTCAACTGAATCAACTTGAAGGCGGCACGCGCACGGTAGCCCTTCTCTTTGGCAAGCTTGTACCACTTGTCAAGACGACCTTTTCCATGCTGGTCATCGGTTAGCCATTGTGTGTCGCATGAGCACAGTCAGTATTTGCGCACCTTCTTTTGGATCGCCATGGCTGCGGTTTGGGGGTGTCGTGATGGCGCGGGCAAAAGTTCACCAGAGTAAATTTTGGGATCCCCGACGGCGCTATTGCCGGGCGGTGGCAGAACCACCCGCGCACCCTGAGGCACGCTAGTACCGTGTAGTGCACGGGACAACCAGCATGCGTCATGGCCAGCCGACGCGTGCCTGGGCCACGGCAAGATGAAGGTAAACCGCCAGCTGCACATGTCCTGTCTGCGCTGATCATCGAGACAGAGGCCTCTACGCCTGTCCGGTCTGCTTTCCCGCGCTCAAGGGATGAATCCACGCAAGAAATCCAAGCCAGATACCCAGGCGCCTGCCGACACCCCCAGCGGGAGCCGAGTCCTGCAGGATGCACCTTCAGATCAGTCGGCAGCCAACTCGACATCTTCGATCGGCAGTACAACTCCTGCCTCGACCGGCTCACAGACTCCCAGGGGCATAAAGTGGCTCTCGGGCTCAGGCAGCTGGCGGTCCAAGGCGCCCGCTGTCGTCCAAACCGCAAAGGAGAGCATCGGCGTAAGTGGCGGCGCGACCAACGAGTTACCGGGTGAGGAAGCGAAGAAGCCAAAGGACGAGTCGCCCAAAAAGTTCCTCACCAAGCGCAGTTCGAGCAAAAGCAACGTCATCCCTGCTGCCATTACACAGGTCAACGTCTCTTCAGATGGTCAAGTCGACGAGATGCCCAAACCGAACCCAGACAATGCCGAACCCCCACTTACGCCCACCACCGTTGAAGAGCCACCGTTGCCCCCGGAGCCGTCCACGCCACAGGCGGCGGCAGCAGCAGCAGCGAGTACGTGGGGATGGAGAAGTTGGTGGTCACGGCCAGATGGATACACTGAAGCTGGAAAGGCCACGAATGAGGCGAAGGCGAGTGTTGAAGAAGCCTCTACCACGCCATTGCCTGGGCCAACTCCTTCAGAGGAGCCAGATTCCCAGACAAAGGGTTTAGATGCCAGTACCGTACAAGCAAAGACTGATGAAGACGGGGACACTGAGATGAAGGATGCACCCCAAGCAGCTTCCAATCAAGATGCACAAACCAAGGAAGCCGCGCCCTCTACTGCAAAACGCCTGGCAAAGGCGACTTCTGGCTCGTGGTTTTGGATGTGGAGTAGCGCGCAGAACGCCCAAGCAAATCCTCCTCCCACAGAACCACCGGCTCAGGAAGACAATCCACAAAACCCCGACCAACCCGCTCAGGCAACACTACAAGCGCCTGTGGAGGTGGGCGAAACGGCCAAGGTGGATGAGGCACCAGTTCAAGAAGTGCCCACTGCGGCCGAGCCAGCTGCACCTAGTGATACTGGAAAGTCTACCGCACAGGGATCAACATCCTCGAAGCCCTCGGCGTGGGCGTTTTGGTATAGAGGCAAGCCAGAAGACCAGAAGAATCAGGGCGATACTGGACCGCACAAGCATGTAGGCGAGGTGGCTGTTTTTGACACTCCTTCGCAATCAAATCCAGAGGCGGCGCAGTTCAACGAGCAGGAACAGCCAAAGTCGGGTCAAGGGACCCCCAAAGAACCGCAAAAACCGTCCGAAGAGAAAGCAGCGACAAAAAGGTCGTTTCCGTCACTACGAGGTCGGCCAAAGTCAAAGGCTGCCGCCAAAGATACTCCAGCAGACACTCCTGGCTCCAGCAAAACGGCTACTCCAAGCAGAAGCTCTCCGGTGCGCGAGCCTGCAAAACCTGAGACGGCTCCCGCTCCCCAGGCCGCTCCAAAGCAAGCAGGCAAAGGCAAACAGGAACCGCCAAACCTTTTGTTGCCAGAGTTCAGAAACACCTATCAGATGGTGCAGCAGCCGAACTTTTGGAAACAGATTCGTCAATACTTTCTCGGAGGCGAACGTGGATCCCCTCACTTGCACATTAACCCTGCACCGCCGAGGATCAAGAAGGCTGTGGCCATCGGTGTCCACGGTTTCTTTCCTGCACCTATCATCCAAAAAGTACTGGGCCAACCAACAGGCACGTCGATTCGGTTCGCGAATGCCGCTGCCGCCGCCATCAAAGATTGGACAGAGGCACGCGGGTATACTCCAGAGATTGAGCAAATTGCATTGGAGGGCGAAGGCTTCATTGCCGAGCGTGTAAACTCGCTGTGGAAGCTTCTGCTTAACTGGATCGACCACATCAAACAAGCAGACTTTATTCTTGTAGCTTGCCATTCTCAGGGCGTGCCGGTTGCAATGATGCTTGTTGCCAAGCTGATCCAATTTGGTTGCGTCAATGCTACGAGAATTGGAGTATGCGCCATGGCGGGAGTGAACATGGGCCCATTTATCGAATATAAGACCAAGTACTTTGGTCCCACCGCCGCAGAGCTCTTTGAGTTCACAAACCCTAAAAGTCTAGTGAGCCAGATGTACCTTGCTGCCCTAGATGAGGTTCTGAGGGCTGGGGTTCGTATACTGTACGTTGGAAGCATCGACGACCAACTGGTATCACTCGAAGTATGGCATACCCTGACTCTCCTGTATAAATCTGCGCTAACATTGCCCCAGTCATCCACATTCTCAACAATCTCTCACCCCTACATTTATCGCGCCGTCTTCGTAGACGGCCGCATCCACGCCCCCGACTTCCTTACACACCTCGTTGGCTTCACGCTCAAACTACGCAATCTTGGGCTGCCTGATCATGGCCTCATCCGAGAACTCTCCCCTGCGCTAGCTGGCTCCCTCTATGGCGGCGAGGGCCACTCCCGTGTCTACGAAGACCCAGCTGTGTACGCCCTTGCCGTTCAACATGCCCTTGAAACAACGTCCCTTCCCATTCCGTCAAGCAAAGAGCGGCCTTCCACAGCGGGGAGTTTCCAGGGCATCAACATTCCTGTTATTGGCGAGAAACCAAGCACAGATAACAAGGAAGACTTGTACAAACTTCGAGTCAAGGAATACGAACCCAGTGGCAGTTCCACCAATCCGAATCCATTCTTTCTGCCCTGGGCTATGAGAGGCCTACTGGAAGAAGACTTTGTGAAGAAAGAACTCGGAGACGAGGTCGAGCACCTGCTGAGCTTGTTTGAAAAGTGGAAGCCTACGGCCAAGCAGCTGAAAGATGTCAAGTTTAGACTCGAGGTTGTAAGAAGTAAGCTGTAGATTATTCTTATCCGTCTTACCCTTGGAATGATTTTAGCGTCTTGCATTAGAAATTTGTATGCATTTTGGGTGTTGGGTACAGGAGTTTTACTTGACATGGGCAGGAAGGCGTTTGAGCAAGATACCATATACATGAGTAGTAAAGCGGGTGTCGCTTTTTTCAATACACACATCGCTTGATCGTAATGACGGGTTTTTCTTATCCACAAGTGACATTGGCTCTTGTCATAGATGCATTTGTTTTGAACGAGGGTCGAAAACCATCTGATAAATCGAGCTATGCTTCGCGCTCTCTGTGAGTCATGCTCTTCTTCCGCTGATCGTACCGGTACCCGATTCCAGAAAACAAAGTCGTTAGATGTCCAGCAAAACCTAGTTGTCGTCGTAGAAGATCTCTTTGTACCGGTGCGTCGCTTCTACCACTGCATTCGCCGCGTTGAAATCTGTGTTGCAATGCCACGTTAGCCTCGCCTTTTTCCCCATCCATACAAGCATCAACGATATCAAAACCATATCTTTCCATGGGGTTCTGTTATGCAAATGATGTGAAGAGGAAATAACATACCGATATTCGTGCCAAAATCTGTGGCAGCTTGTACCTTGATGTGCAAATTCTGATCTACTTTGCCGATGATCTCTACTGCATGGCCAACAGTGAGGTGGGAGTCCTACAAGTTTGTGTCAACGTTAGCTATTCAACTTTTCTTTGTCTTCTTTCTCTTCGCCACTATGCTCTCCTTTTTCCTCTATTTTCCTTTCTCTCTTCATGCACACCAACAAGCATAAACACATACCCTCGTCAGAATGACATCGACTTGTCCTCCAGCGTCGATGACCGCGGTCTCGCCACGTAGTTGCACTACTTTGCCCAGCATGCGCACAATGCGATGTTGGAAGTTCGAGAGGTGCGGGGCGAGGATGCGGGGCGTTTGTGGGTGGTCCATGGTTGATATGACAACGTTTCAGTGCAAAAAGTATGTTGAGCTTGTCAGACCGATACAGAAGATGATTAACTTGAATCTTGGGAGTGGCGGCTATGAGTAAACGGTGCAAGGTGCAGGAAGTGAGGGCCGACGCGTCGCGTGAGGTTAGCGTGGTGCGCTAGCACGTGATGTTTGACACAAGCCATCATTCTAACATCCAAAGGCAACGTAGCCCTGTTTTTTCTTGTTCTCATACTTGCACAGCAAAGGTTTGGTTGAAGCTAGACTGTACTTTTTAGCTGAGCTCCGAGTTATCTATGTCTCCCACGCCCCTCTTTCTCTATGCACACCCCACCAGCAAAAATTTCACAAAGACAAAAAACATACGACAGCGGGGATTC
>JAODYC010000006.1:333805-357876 GCA_026262405.1 Curvularia hawaiiensis
TTGTTGCTGCTGCTGCTGTAGGGGACTTTTCCAAACTCTCGTCCTCAGTCTCATCCTCTGGAGTTTCGGCTACGCCACGGGCATCAGGAGCTGCCGACGAGTTGACTTGGATCTCAGAGTTGGTCCATTGACATATGAGATTTGATTTTGATGACGGAAAATGCAACGCATCTCCATGACGGAGAAATATTGCTTCTGAGTGGCTGTCACTGCGTGGCTGTAACTCAAACTTGGCGGACGATGGAGAAGCTGCATGGGATTGTCCAGGTGTTATAGTCAATTTATCATGGATTGCTTCCAACTTGACTCCAAATGGCCCGACAACTAGCAATGTAAGGGACTACATAGGGGAGATGGAAGGGAGATAACGTACCCATCCGGCCAAGTTCCCTTTGCGTGTCTGGGTTTAGCACACGAACCACCTCGACATAGTTGGAGTTTGCGCCCACGATAATATAGGCAGTCCCTTCGTTTGGCAGGCTGAATTCATTCGAGCCCGCTGCACCAGCAGGGCTCGACGAGAGAGTCCACATTGTTGGAGTTGTTCGACGCGTCGTGGCGAAATCGATGGCGAACGCGCGGTCACGTTGTGAGGTTCAGAGCACTTACTGCTCAGGCTAGCAATGACGTGCAGAATAAGTGGGGTCTCGCTAGCTCTGATTGGACCCTGTGAACCAGCGCTGTATCATCCCTACGTGAGAACCGCATCTCCATGCTCGCATACGCTGCAAGGGGCAGGTTTGTAGTTGGTACCATGGTCACAGAAGCTCGAGCTGAACGTCCTGTCCATATCACGTATTGGATGCGATCGCTAGTTAGTTCAATGTAATTTGTCATATGCGCGCCCCGGTTCCGATAGGTCTCAGAACGCGTGTGGGGCCTGAGTCGAAGAACAATAGTAACGAATTTCGCGCTATCTCATCACTGCCTCCCTTCGCTCCTCGAATGCATAATTGATGGCTTTTTACGAATTTCTGCGACCTGGAGTAAGACAGGAGAGGAGCAACGACAGAAGATTGGCTTTGCGTCACAAAACTGGGACTTGTCGCAGCGAGCAGTTCAACACGCACAGCTGAAAAGTTCAGGAACAATAGCAAGGACATCTACGCTCGCCAAAGACCACTCTCGTTTGGACTCTGGACTGTGAGAGTGGTGAGTCGGGGTAGCAGATCAGTTCATGCTATCACTCCAGTTGCTATTATCCACGAACCAAACGCGCCTCCTCCAGTCACCTCATCAGCTACAATATCTAGCAACAGCATCGTAAGAAAAGGCTTTGCTGCCTCCTAGCCATTATATCTACTACTCCGCTCGGCATGTAGCTATCGTTGCTGCAAGATCTCCCTGCTCTTCTCCAGCCACTACTTCCATCTTTACTTCAAACCACATCGGATCTCAAGTTACACACTACACCTCAGGTTTCAAAATCTCATCATTGATGACAAGTGCGGCTACCGTGTAATCTTCAACCCGATACCCATCCCGATACGTCGCCGCATAAGGTCAGCACCAACGCTCTTCCACTACCACGTTCGTAAACGAAATCGCTCGAGGTTACAAGCCACTATGAAGGTGCCTATGGAGCACGTTCAAGTCCCACCCAACTTTGATCCTTGGCACCAGGACCTGAACGTGACTGTCCCCGATGGCCAAGGTGGATGGGTCGTAGTGACAAGGAACATGATGGACCTTGACCAGTACCGTTATTACGGATTTCGTCTTGCAATCAGCTACGGAGCCGGATTTGGAGCGTCGTTGATGCTGTTCCTGATTCTCATACTCATGACCAAACCTGATCGGCGAAAGTCGTTCGTTTTTGTCCTCAATGCCACTTGCGTCTTTCTCAACGCAATCCGCTGTCTCCTATTTGGCAGCTGGGTCACTGGTAACTTTTACAGTCCCTATTCCGTCCTCAGCGGGGATTGGAGCCACATCACGCAAGGAGACTTTGCCACTCAAATCACCATCAACGTCTTTGGTATCTTGGTCAATGCCCTAGTCTTCGCTTCACTCAGTCTTCAAGTGTGGATCGTCTGCGTTACTACACCTCCTTTGCAGCGTGGCATAATCATGGCTGTTACCACCATCATGGCTATGGTATCATTCGGATATAGAGTTGCTGCAGTGTACTACAATATCAGATTGACATTGGCATATCAGAACCCAGAATCGATTGAGCAACTTGTATCGACCTCCTACATAATACAGGCTGTTGCAATCTGGCTTTACAGCTGCGTCTTCACCATCAAGCTGGGCTATGCTATCTTCCAAAGGCGCCGTCTCAATATGCCTCAGTTTGGGCCAATGCAGGTAGTCTTTATCATGGGTTGTCAGACCATGTTGATTCCAGGTACCTATGAGGATGTTGATACTGAGATTTGGGCTGGGCTGACATACTTACAGCGATTTTCTGTTCCCTGCAATTTGCAAACGTTCTTCCGGAGATCGTTGGCCATGTCCTTACGGTCGTCTGCATATTCCTTCCGCTATCAGCAATCTGGGCGGGAGTAGTGAGCGACCAACAACTTTCCTCCAGAAATTCCAATGCTCGCCAGGGATTTATCAAGAACGATCTCTATGTTACAGAATCCAGTTCATCCGGTGGAAGCTCTACCGCATTTGATAGGAGCCGCCAGATGAGTGTGTGGTCGGACACGAAGAGCAAGGACATGGACAGCATTCCCCTGAGTCCGGCCGTACCCAATCATAAGAGCACAAACAGTACCGGGATCCGTATCGAACATGTTTTCGATGTCTCACACGACGACGCTGTTGATCAAGTCTGACCGCTAGGTCTATAGCGTTTTTCCGACCCGGAGTTTCCCCTTTGTATTGGACAAGAAGCTACGAAAGTTGGCCGTTTCACCAGCATCGGCAGCAATTTCACGGGAGGCATTGAAATGGATTGGAGAAGCGCAGCTTAGGGGGAGTGCTGACGCTCGGAAACGAGGGATTGTTATGCAACATATAAGCTTGGCCTATTGAGTCGAGACTATTATTCAATTTTTAATCGTTCGAGACATGCACGACAATCAGAAAAACTCAAGACCCTATCCCTCCGTTTTATTTCTAATGTTCATATTGTCGATGCCAGACATCATATTCCATCTTCTCTACACTCTCTTCACGCACATAGCCTATCTAGCTAGAGAATGTCCTCTCAGTGGCCCTCATTCGTCTACTGTGTGCTGTCTTCGAGACCTGGATACAAGAAATAGCAGAGAATGTTATCTTGTCTTTCATACGTAAAGGTAGATGCCCGCTGGATAGTTGCTAGGTCTTACTGGGAATAAGAAAGGGATTCGTTCAAGAAAACGAGTGCACGCAGTCACACCAATGAGCCAAATTGGTTTTTGGGGGATTTTCAAGTTTCCCAGAGAAACCTAGAACATTCCGTTTTGTAACTCAGAGACTACATGCGGACCGGCTCGGACCAAGACGTTGATAACGTTCCGGGCGGAAGGCGAGTACACCTTGGAAAGCCAGTGGTAGGCGCGGTAAGTACCTTTGGAATTTGCTGATTTGCGACCACGACCCCACCACTGATCACCCAATGACTTCCAACATCAACGCATCGCGCAGCCCCTGTCATGCGGCTCATCGACACAAAGACGCTCGAACTCCGATGGTTTAATGACAATGAGATCCCTGCTTATGCTATTCTCTCCCATACTTGGGGCTCAGATGAGGTGAATAACCAGGAATTTGGCTGGATTCACAGAGCTCGCGCACTCTCAGCATCGTCTGTACACGCGTCATCGCAGAACGACCAAGATGCGCGGACCGCTCTCATGTTGGCATTGGAAATGATGATCCGAGGAAATTCTGGCGCATCGCTAGGAAGTTTCTCGGAAAGCGATCTCATGAAACGTGTTGGGTACAGCAAAATCATCAACGCAGCTGAGCAAGCGAGAAGTCAGGGTTGCAACTACCTCTGGGTCGATACCTGCTGTATAGACAAAACCTCAAGCGCCGAGCTACAAGAGGCTATCAACTCCATGTACCGCTGGTATAGGGATGCAGAGGTTTGCATCGTGTATCTCAGCGACATTGCCGTAGATCGTGGGGACTTCAGAACCGCCTCGGAAATCGCGAGATATGCGTTCACGCACACTCGATGGACACAGCGTGGTTGGACACTACAGGAACTCATAGCACCCGCTGTGTGTCGCTTCTATTACCAGGACTGGACATTAATGGGCGAGAAAGTAGAGTTTTTGAACGAATTGTCAGAAGCGACGGGCATACCGGTTCACGTCCTTGAAGACACCAGATCGCTTGATGAAGTTTCTGTAGCAGAAAGGATGTCCTGGGCTGCGCACCGCCAGAGCACGCGAATAGAAGACGTTGCATATTGTCTGCTCGGCATCTTTGATATCCATATGCCGCTCCTATACGGAGAAGGAGAAAAGGCGTTTATCAGATTACAGGAAGAAATACTCAAAACTACCGACGACTACTCACTGTTTGCCTGGCGCGCGGATGGATCGGAGCCATCAACATACCGGGGCCTGCTTGCACGAAGTCCTACCGAGTTTCAACACTGTCGTTCAATCGAGCGTGAGAGCGCTATGTCTACCTTTCCTATCTCATCCACGCCTATAGGTCTCTGCGTCCAACTCGAGTTCCTCCATGATCCCAAAGACCCTACTCGCTCACTAGCTATGATTCGATCAAGCAACTCTCTGAACCAACGCTTAGCTGTCAGACTGAAATGCTTAGACGGCGGCACGCAATATGCCCGTGTCGACGCTGGAACCATCACTGCGATTGACGACTGGCCGACCGGCCAGCTAAAGACCATTTACGTCCGACAGAAACTCTCTATACCGCCCAGTTTCACGACTACAGAATTCAAATGCTTCCACATCCAACGCCGTATATCAAACCACATTACTCCCGCCGTCCGGATCATGGGCGTCGCCCCCCGTAACTCCTGGAACGAAGCCTCACACGAGCTGCGCATCCCCGAAAACGTCACCGAATCCTGGGGCGCGCTGCTGCTCCGCGTGCAATCAGCCAAATACGCGCATTCCCTCAACTTCGCAGTCGCGTTTGGTTTCAACCGCTCAACATGCCACTACTGGTGCAAAGCCGTTCCCAACTTCGCTCAAGCCCAGACCGGCCACACCGGCGGGCCATGGACGCAAGCCATAAAGAAGCAAATACCAGAAGAAGTGTACGACTCGCTCCGCGGCAACGACGTGCGAAACGACATGATTCTAGCCCAGGACAACGACCTCGCTATCAACGTGAACATCAGCGCGGGCTTATGTGGAGATAATATTGCACTGAAAGTCTACATAGACGGGCTAGTGCAATGGCAGTGAAAGGCTGTCTTACATCTTTGAATCCATAATACCCTTGTCTCTGCCATACCTTCCCAACACTCAAACCTTCCCATCATTCTTCCACGTCGTAATCAGCTTCTCATAACCTTCCTCCAACGTCCTCACAAACGCTTCCTTGTCCTCGAGCCTCGAGCCTCGCACGCGGATCCAAGTTTTCTCCATCCTGATTTGGAATTGTTCGAGTTCCTGCGTGTACGGGCTGTCTCGGACCCATGTGCCAGGGACCGGGGGTATTTTCTCGCGCGCGTCGGCGCGGTCGTTGGCGACTTTTATGCTGAGGGCTGACATGCGGCGTTCTAGCGCTTGGAGTTGTGCGGAAGTGGAAGAGGATGCTGGGTCTGGATTTGGCTTTGAGGAAGTGGAAGACATGTTAGCGTGGTGGGTTTGATATAGATGCCAGGTTCGCTTTGTGTGTTGTGGAATGGCATTGTGGTTGCCAGGGAAGTGTGGAAATGGAGAAGACGGGTGTGTGGTGGAGGGGGAAAGTGAAAGTGAGGCACATGCACCTTCTGCAAACGGTTTGCTTGGTGTTAGAAATGTGTGAGCAGGAACATTACGCTTTGTTTGGCTTGTTACAAGTCTAGGAGACCCGAGCCTACACGCCCACGGCAATGAAATCAAATCCATCCATTCCCGGTCATGCTCAAAACAAGATTAACTAACCAGTTCAAAACAAACAAGTATCAAAATGTCAAAACATAATGCGTTTATACAACATACCCATATTATAACTCCTCCTCGCCCTTTCCCTCCCTCAACGCCCACAGCCTCCTACGGTTCCCCCACCCATCACAACTCGCAAACCGCCACTCCCTGGCCCTCCAACTCCCCGCTACATTCAGCAGCCCCCACCTCACCGGCGCCGGCATAGGCGGCCATCCCTTCCACCTACCCCCTTCATACCCGCCGTCAAGATTCATGAGGAAAAACGGCACTACATCCCACACTCCGGCTTTCATGACCGTCTTCTTGCCCCAGGTTCTGAACACAGTGGCCGCGGCGTCGGCTTCGGGCGTGCCGGGGACAGGGGCAGATGGGTGCGAGGAGAAAGAAGCGAGGGTGGAGATTTCAGAGTGGAAGTGGTCCGAGAAGACGGGCTGCAAGATGGACATGAGGGATTGGAGGTGTGTGCCGTTGAGGGAGGTTGGGGAGCTGAGGGTGCTGAGGTAGGTAGAGTAGTCTGTTAGGCTGGAGACGAGGGCTTCTATATATCGGAAGTTAGAGAGAAATTTGCGTCGGGGGCTGTGAGTGTATGTGTGTGTGTTTGGACATACCGTGCTCTTTGTGCGTCTCGGTCCAGATCTCCTCGTCGTTTAAGACTCGCGATATCGCGGGAAATAGCTCGTTTTCTTCGTCGTCGTGATGGCTCTTTACGAAGCGGTACCATGTCAGTGCGTACCCTATGAATGCGGCTTTGTCGGCGTCTTGGACGTGGGGCGCTTGGAGGTAGATGGAGTTGAAGCCGCGTATCATGGCGTTGTGGATGTGGGCCATATGTGTAGCACCGACTGTGAAAATATCATCCTAGGATATTTATTAGCATAGTGTTATGGAAGATTGTTTTGCGAGAACCAACTACCTTGTTTGTCGCGTACTGTGGGGTGGTGATGAGTTTACATGGAGTATCAGCCCATAGGCTACTGGGGCCTGTCATGCTTGTAGTAGGAGAAGTGAGGAAGAATTGAATAGCTATGGCAAGAACTAAGAGCACGTAAAATGAAGCAGTGGTGACACTAGGCATCGCGAAGATGCGCAGACAGTCTGTCTTTGTGTGGAATATGAAGGTGGAAACTGCGTGGTTGTCTGCAACATTAGTATGCGTCGCGAAAGTGGTACGTGGTGGCGTGAGTATGAGGCGACTTTCAGTTCTCCAACAATGCAATACTATGTGCGTCTACAACTAGACTATATCCTTCTCAAGTACTATAAACGATTACAAGCAAAGACAAGGAGAATCCTCATCAACATAGAATGAGCGCTAGAGTGATATCAAATAACAAAATTGCCAAAACCACTTGGCTACGGTAGGCGCACGGGCTATATACTACAATTATATAAATGAAAAGAATGAACACACAAGCTGACCAAGACGCTCTAGTCTAAGCCAGCATCTTGACCCAGCCATAATCAAACTGTAACCCTTATCGTACATGACTGCATTTCCAGTTCTCTTGACGTCGCGAAACCAAATAGTTTGAACCTATTCTTCAACAGCGAAGTCATCTCCATCGTCACTCTTGGCCACCTTCTCTCCTGGCGCGTGCAGATCCGGGTTGCGGTTTTTCAAGGCAGCAATCTGGCTTTCCCTGAAAATCTTAAACTGGTGGGGATCCTCCTTCTCTAAATTCTGCAGTTCTTCGACGTTTTTCACTACGCTGTCGAATGCCTCATCCCAACCTTGACCCTCAATCATGCGCCTCACCTCATCATCGCCACTGTGGTTCAGGAAATATTCGCGTAGTGACTGGATGTGTTCGGGAAGATCGTTATCGTCTGCTGCGCCAGACATAAAAGAAGCTTCGTTCTCGGAGGTAGCGGGCGAGGTTGGTCGAGAGGAATTGAGGATGTTTGTACGTACGCGATGGCCGAAGCGATGCAAACGGCCTTCTTCGAGGGACATGTTGCGGGATGCCAGAGAGACGTCGGAATTGTGGCGAGAGCGGATGGTGGAGGGTTCATCTTCATCGGATTCGGGAGCTGCTGTGTCTGACGTGATGCTGTTCTCAAGGGTCGGGGCGGTGGAAGCAGGCGGTGAAGTGCTGGGTATGGAGCCAGAGGTAGAGACAGTTTCCGAGGACTGGAGTCGGGTCTCTGGATATTCGTCTTCGAAGCGCTGAATCATACCCTCGAGAGTTTGGTCCAAGAACAACAAGCGGCCTTTGTCTGTTAGCTATGTCTTCAGAATGGGATGGTGATGTAACCTACGGTAATTAAGATCGTTGCCACTCTTCGCTTCCCGAACCAAAGCTGGCTGGATTCTCGACCGTGTATTACGCGCCGTTTCGAGGAGATCCTTGGACATTGCTCTTGCTTTGCTTGGCTCCTCGAGAATAGGAACTCTGCTTCGACTCCTTGGAGTAGATGTGCCGCTCACAGGAACCGACACCCTGCGAAGATCTGAGTCTTTGTGAGAAAGACAATAGCTCAGTGCCTTAGCAATGCCCGTGCCGCCAACAATGTAGTCGTCGTCATCAGCAGTCGATGTACCGTCATTTTCCCTGCCATGGTCGTCGTCTGGACCCACAAGACGCATCAAGACGGGTGGTACTTCAACCTGTTTTGGTGCGGCGCGAAGTTCTGGTACTTCGTTGATGGATTCGATGTTACGCAGACAGTATGCCACAACTTGTTTCGCAAGCGCTTTGATAACTTCGCTCTGTTCAGACGCTGGTATGTCCACATCAACGCATATAAGTGTTTTCGACAGTTTGGCCGCAAGTGTGAGGGACGCATACAATGCCGCAGCATCTTCTTGAGTTTCCTCGTCTGTCGAATTTGCAACACGTGTGATTTCGGGGTTTTCCAGAATATTGATGTGCGCAATGTGAGGACAATCCGGAAGAATTTCGGCGATGGCGATCGCATCTGCAGGCTTCATGTCCACGTTCATTAGATGTATTCGTTTCAGTTCCTTGAACTGGGGCATGTATTTCCTCAACAGGCACAACGAAGTCTGACCCATGAAGAGGCCTCTATTATGCGAAAGATCCAAGAATCTGAAGGACGGTAACGATACCAGGATTGGAAACAGAGTCTTGAGCGAGTCGGGAGTGAGGCCAGTGTCTTGCAAGCACAAGGCCCAAAGCGGACTGTCCTTGCACTGGCTTACGCTTTCGCCGAGCCGAGCTATCCAAGGTCGGAGGTCGTTGCCTCCAAGATCGAGACCTTGACAGACCCCAGAGCGCAGGTATCTCAACACATGCTCCATTCCTTCCTCGTCTATGTCGTTGGTTGCGAGACTGAGACGCTGAATACCACTGATGATACAGCCGTCGATAATCTTGCGGATGCTCGAAGACGACAGATTGCACTCGGCCATGGCTAGTTCTTGCAACTCAGAGCCCCCTAAGCGTTCGGAGATGGCTTTTGAGAAGATTTCTGCAATATCTCCAGATTTGCTGTTCTTGGCAGGTGATGGAGCCTCTGTGCCGTCTGCAGATGGAGAGGCTACTTGGGGCGGAGAGTTTGGGAAGGGAATCATTGAGACGTCAACCGCTATGATGGATTTGCACATGTAGAGGAAGAGCGCAATGTGTTTCCAGCCCTCGGCTGTGATTTTGGGGTTGTTCTTCAGAACAAGCTTCTTGATTGCGGAGGAACCTTTTTGGCAAAGTCCGTCTTGTGGGCCATCGCTGGACTGACTGCGACGCCTCGGCGGTTCTGGAACTTTGGCGGCTAGCAAGCCGGCCAGTACGACGCGTATCTTTTCGTCGGTCAGCTCTGCGTCCTCCAAGAACAGCTTCTTTACAGGCACGATAGCAAGCCAATCTGACAACGTGAGGAAATCCGCTAGTTGTAAACGCGATCCAGTCAGATCCAGACAAGTAACAACACCAGGCTGAGCAATGGCACATGCGCGTGGGGCTGCAAGCTGGTCGCTGATGCGTTTAAGAATAGGAGATTCGCGCAGTTGGCAACATCGTCTGTAGATGCGCAGCGGGTCAATCGTTGGCCGATCCTGGGCGCGAGGCGTCGCCGTCCCAGACGCAGCAGATACTCCTTCGACGCTGCCACTATCGTCATCTCTGGTAATCTCCAAGGGTATGGTGCCGTTCTCTTCTGCTTTTCTGCGCTTCTTCTCTTTCCTTTCTTTGCGCTCCGCTTCAGATCGCTTCTTCTTTTCCTTCTTTTTGCTCGTCTCCTGCTTGTCCTCGATGACTGTGCCTTCAGGGTTTGGCTTGTTTTCGTTGCCAACTGCTTCTTGCGCAACCGTGACAACACCTGCCTTGTCTTTTTGCTCAGCCACAGCTTCAGGATTCTTGAGTGCCTCGCCTTCGCCGCGCTCCTTCAATTTCTTGTCTTTACGCTTGGGCTGCTTCTCGTCTGCATCCGCCTCATCCTTATACTTGGGCCCTCCAGCAATCTCAACATCCACACAGAAGGCCACTTTCCGGAGTTTGTGCTGGTCAAGCTCGGGCACCAGACATCGTTCTCGATTTGGATCGATGTTCATGACTTTGCGCGGGCACATGCCTCCGTTGGGGTACACCTTGCCAGCGGCACTTACCTGCGAACCCGAGGACAGGCGTCGGAGGACATTGCCGACGAACGAACTCTTGGGTTGCTGCGGAACATAAGGTTCGGGTGCCCCGTTGTGTCCTCCCGAAGCTGCCTGTATGCCGTGCAAGGCGCCGTTGGCGGATGAGGAAGTATTATTCGGGCCATGAGATGGCGCATGTGACCCCTGGGCCTGGGTGTGCGTAGTTTGAGCTGGGGAGTTTTGCGAAGAGAACTTGGAGCTGATGCTGTTCATCCACGAGTTGCGTCGGGACGGGTTTCTCGAGTCTGGTGGCGTGGTTCCATTGACATTCTTCTCGGCGCTGTTTCGGCTGAGCAACGCTGGCCGCTTCGAGGGCGTCTTTTGGGGCGGGGTCGCAGTCGCTACAGGCGCAGGCGCAGGAGGACTAGGCGTCGGTGCTGCTGTCGCTGCTGTCGCTGCCGCAGGTGGTCGTGGCGGAGATGCGGGTCGGTTGGCCGCCGGTTTCGGCTCCTGTGTGCGCTGCTGCTCGTCGTGGCGGGGCCTGGCGGGTATGCCGCCATGCGATGAGGTTTTGGGCGGCGCATCTCTGCTGAGGCCTGGCGACGACGGGGCCTGCTGGCGATGGTGGTGGTCTGTAGCCAAAGGGAGAGAAATGTTAGCAGCGCTCTTGAGCACAGGGTCGCGGCGCAAAGCCGGACGGTCTCCACCCAGGGTAAGCGGGCCTTACCTCTAGTCGAGTGGTGCAACCATGATACATCTACACCATGGATGTCCTCCATGGCAGACGCAGTATCGGCGGGTGTTTGGATGGCCGTCATTTTGTCTATAGGGGCGTCGCCATGTGGTCGGGTAGTAAATGCGGTCGGTGGAAGTGTCGGGGCTCTGCGGGGTTTCTGGCGTCGAAGTAAGCAGTCAACGCCACGCACTGCTTGGAAATGCTGAGAGAACGAGACCCGCCGAGCGGCTGAATTTCAGTCTTCAGACGCTTCCGTTTGCGCTCACGTCAGACGTTGCGGGAATTCAGAGAACTGCCCTGTGCGATCTTCGGCCGATGCATCAGCGAGGAGATGGCGGACGTGCACTTAAGTTGTTGGAGCCGGGGCGATGACGAAAGACCCTCTCGGCTGACTATTTCGGCTCTCCTTGTCCTCTCTCCGCCAAAACTGTGCTGGCGTCCTGTTCATCATGACCAACTGTGAACTTCTTGCATGCCTGTTGCAAACGATCGCAACGATTATTATATATACGTCGAAACACACACCCGGTGCTGATAGAACAACAAGGGCAGGAAGACAGCCAAAGCCCGTCGCTCGTCCGCGCAGGGTCATGTTCCCGGCCAACGCCATCCGCCATAGGACCACGCTACCATGTCACAATATTTCACTTATACAAAGCATAGGGCACATGTGTTTTTGAAAGGGGTATCTTGTTTGCGACAGCCAGCTGCGTGGCCGGTCGTCTTATCATCTCATTGAGGTCGTGAAAGGCTAAGTACAGAAGATGTATCCTGCCATGGCAGGCAGTCCTTCCCACACCATCCCCAGACGCCAGAGCCGTGCTTTTTTCATGACAGAACAGAATATGAACGAGAAAAAGCAACTGCTTAAGCAGAGGTAAGCTCGGCAATCTTGGCCTTGACGCGCTCCTCCTTCTCGGCCTTGGTGAGCTTCTTCTGCTTGTACTTCTTGGACTCGGCGGCCCACTCCTCCTTGGTCTTCTTGGGTCCAGAAGACTCCTGCTTCTTCCAGGGGTCCTCACGGATCTGCTTGTGGGCGTCCTGGTAGAGCTCCTCAAGGCCGTCAGCCTCGATGTCGTCGTCGATGTAGCCGCTGAACTGAGACTTGTAGCGCTCCTCGTCGTCGTCGGCGAGGGTCTCCATGTACTCAGCAACGTGGCCACCGTAGATGTACTTGCGGAGGACCTCGGCGTCGAGCTCCTTGCTCTCCATGTCGTATCCGGGGAAACGGTTCTCGGAGTGGGGAACAAAGACACCACCGTCAGAGCAACCCTTCATGGCACCGAAGACACGGGCACCAGTGGAGGTGCGGGTGAGACCGACATCCAAGAAGACCTTGAATGGGCGGCGCTCCTCACCGTCAACCTCGGCGGCCTCGGTGAGGCTGAACTCACCATCGGCCTCCTCGACACCGACGAAGCTCTCGTCGATCTCGAGCTTCTTGAGGGCACGGCGGGCGAGAAGGAGACCAGTGGCGTAGGCAGCGGCCCAGTTGGTAAGACCGTGGGTGATGCCGTAGGCCTTCAGCTCGTGAGCGCTGTGAATTTGTTAGCTACAGGCCGTGTGTGCAATTGGCTCGCGCGTGCAAACATACTAAGCAGCCATGAAGACCTTGTCTCCGCCAATCTCCGAGTGGATGATCTGGCAGATGATGTCCTTGTTGGTGAAGCGAACGACGAGGCGGTACTTGGGCGCATTGTACTTGTTCTTGGCCTGGGTGATCAACCTCTTACGGGCATAGTAGTCGGCTGTCAAACTGTTAGCTATGGTTGCGGACCAGACGGTGGGGTTTATACGTACTCTTTCCCTGTCGGCGGCGCTTGTACTTGACTTGGTACCGCGAGAAGTAGGCGTCGTTCTTCTGGAGCTTGGACTTTTGCCAGAGTCAGCGATTTGCGCTTCAAACCCGCATTCGAAGCATCTCGCAAAGACTCCACTCGACAACCGTCGAAGCGGGGTGGCCGTGACGGCGGTAGGGTGGATGGGGAGTAGCCATTGCGAGAGCAACTTCAAGGAGGACTTACGAAAGGCATCTTGACCGGCTGCTGTTAGTAGATTCGGCTGAGGAGAGAAAGTTCGATGGTGTTGAGCGACGGGCAATATTGGAGTGGGCGCTCGGACCATGTCGCTAAGCGATGCGCAAGTCGCGCCTCGCTCTCGAGGTGGGTGACCATGCAAGCAAGATGGGGGACCACGAGTATTGAGCCAGAACGTGTCGACTCAATGCATGTGTCCTATGTATTACAGGTGTGATTGAAGTGTTCGTGCTGTCAAATGAGCATTTTCCGTGAATTGCATCCAAGTAACGATCCTTGGGCAGCATGCAAGCAGTCTCTCTTGGGCGCCCAACTGGAAGAACATGGTGTTGAAGCACAACAATACACTTTGTCTGGTTCTTCTCGGTCTGTGCAATCTGATTATATAGTGCAAATTTCAGTATTTTCAAAAGTGACTGCCTGATTTCAAGTTGTAGCGCGACGTCTGCTTGACCTGTTAGAGTGGTCACGGACCCCCGGCCACCATCAGCAGCGCCCCGCCGCCAACGTCGTCAACCTCCAGGCACGCAACACGGAGCTACTGCCAGCTCTCAACATCCACACCCCTCACCCCATCACCTCTCCAGAGTTATTTGCAGGATGGCTCAAGCTCCTATCGGTAGGCAATGCGCTCTTGAGGCTGTTGCAGGCGTTGCTAACCCTCGTAATTAGTGCTCGATGGCGGAACTGGTTTCCTCAAGGCGGGTTACGCCGGCCAGGTGAGTGCCCTCAGCAGCATAACCAAAAGATGTGCGAGGCTGAACATGATTGTGGTAGAACTTCCCAGACCACCAGTACCCTTCGATAGTCGGCCGGCCAATTCTGCGAACCGAAGAGCAAAACAGCGGTGACATCCAGCTCAAGGACATCATGTGCGGTGACGAGGCTGCGGAGGCGCGTTCGATGCTTCAGATCACCTATCCCGTATGTGGTTTATGAAAGAAAAGTTGAGGTGCAGCAGAGTGAGGTGCTAACTGGTTTGCCTCCAGATGGAGAATGGTATTGTGAAGCGCTGGGACGACATGCAACAACTATGGGACTACACTTTCTACGAAAAGATGAAGGTTGACCCGACGGGCCGCAAGATTCTGCTGACGGAGCCGCCTATGAACCCTCTCAAGAACCGCGAGACCATGTGCGAGGTCATGTTTGAACGCTATAATTTTGGTGGCGTGTACGTGGCTATTCAGGCCGTGTTGGCTCTGTACGCACAGGGTCTGTCATCTGGTGTGGTTGTTGATTCCGGAGACGGTGTTACCCACATTGTGCCCGTGTACGAAAGCACCGTGCTCAACCACCTTACTCGTCGTCTCGATGTCGCCGGACGCGATGTTACACGCAACCTCATTGCGCTCCTTCTACGGAGGGGATACGCCCTGAACCGAACTGCCGACTTCGAAACCGTGCGCCAGATCAAAGAGAAGCTGTGCTACGTATCCTATGACCTGGAGCTGGATCAGCGTCTTAGCGAAGATACAACCGTCCTGGTAGAGTCGTACACGCTTCCGGACGGCCGAGTGATCCGGGTAGGCAGTGAGCGCTTCGAGGCTCCCGAGTGTCTGTTCCAGCCGCACCTTGTGGATGTGGAGCAGCCCGGCATCGCCGAGTTCCTGTTCAACACGATTCAGTCTGCAGATGTTGATGTACGCAGCAGTCTGTACAAGGCCATTGTGCTGAGTGGAGGAAGCAGCATGTACCCGGGACTGCCGAGTCGATTGGAGAAGGAGCTGAAGCAGCTGTGGCTCACCAAGGTGCTGGGCGGCAACCCAGAGCGGCTCAACGTGAGTACCCAGGTGTCCGTCGTGGATGTTAGTGCTGACCATGGCCTAGAAATTCAAGGTACGCATCGAGGATCCGCCGCGGCGAAGGCACATGGTTTTCCTTGGTGGTGCTGTGCTGGCGAACATCATGGCAGACAAGGAGAACATGTGGATATCAAAGGCGGAGTGGGAAGAGCAGGGCACACGTGCACTGGAGAAGCTGGGCGCGAGATGATGCTGGAGAAGAAGAAGCTGCATACCAACCAACCAATGGAACCAATTCACGACACAGTCATTGACGAGGCATTCTTCAGCGGCAACTTTGGTTGCTTTTTTTCTTTCTTTGTGCGTCTAGTGAGATGGCCACGTGCCGACATTCCCTGCGTCTGTTTCCTCGGCGTGCAGCCATGATTGCTATTGTTCGGGATTGAGGGGGGAGGGCGCCGCAGCTCCTGTCCAACGTCACTTGCATCGTCATTTCACAGTGGTTTTGCTAGCTTGGTAGAGCGTAGTTGGGTGTGGCTAGTTGGAGAGGGGAGGGTTGGCGTCCCTGCATCCATCGTGTGTTGTGCATATGTGTAGACGGCGCTTGCGGTGATGGAAGTCCATGACGGCATCTGGGGGCGGACCGGTAGCCGCAACGCCGCCGTAGCCGGAAGACGGAACGAAGCCTTTGCCCCCATCGTCATGGCAGGAGTAGGGCATGCAGTCGAAGGTCTACGGTGTTCTGGCGAGAAGAGTCACCCGTGGTTCGAGAGCGTTGGCAGCGTGGTTCCGTCTCGGTCGGCCATGTATGTGGGAGATACGGCGCCACTAGCCAAGTATGGGGTATGCCGGATCTCGATGGGTGCTTGTATGCGAATTGGGAGGAACATGCATAGCGTCTGTAGCCGCGCTAGGGCCATGGCCAAGTGCCGTTATATGGTGCCATGTCTGGAGAGCTGTCTCTGTCTGCATCCCACACGCAGCATGCATTGCTGCCACGACGGGCACGTGCACCACGGTGCAGCGCAGGAAGAGCAGAAGAGGGTGTGCGGTGCAATGCGGCGCCGTGCGGTGTGTGTGTGTGTGTGTNNNNGTGTGTGTGTGTGTGTGCGCGGTGCAAAGGCGCAATGGACGGGAGTGCAACGGGCACGCAGGGCGCCCCGCGAGCAGCGACCGAACCGGTACCCTATCACGCTGCAGGGCAAATGGCATTGCCAGTCTGCCATGCCATGGCCTTTGCGAACGCGTTTAGCGCCGGCGAGGAGCAGAGAGCCGGTATGCTCTGGTGCACTGCGTCATCGCGCCCTCGACGACGCCTTTGCATCCGCCCCAGCCCACGACGGAGCAGAGGCCCCGCCTAGCACGGCAGACCAAGGCCACGCTGCGGGAATGACGAGATGCGCATGCTCCCTCACGCCCACGTATGCCGCCGGACCCAGCACGCCTGTTCCTTGCCCACCCGTTGGATTGGCCGTCCCCCAGTGAAACGCGCTCCACTTGGGGCCCTGTCCCCTGCTGCCCTCCCAGGCACGATTACCGCACCACAGCGCGCCCCCAAGCGGAAGATCACCGCCGTGCTATTCCACTCCTATCGTTCTCTTTCCCCGACGCATGGCTCCACATCTGCTGGACCCTCCCTCTGCTACTAGATATATTGGACACCGCCCGTTGCCTGTCCCCGAACACACCACACACGGCACGTCCCTCCCCATCTGGCAAGACGCTTGATATATCATCCCTCTTGCCCGTCCCTCTTCTTCACTTCAACGGTTGGCCGGGACCCTCTCGCCACTCCATCTTATGAGATCTCCACCCGCCTCGCCTTCTCTCTCTCGAGTCATTTTCAGATCAGACTCGTCCTCCCACCACCACCAGAACATGTCACGACCCTCTGACCGCACCATGCCTGCCATCAGCTCTCCTCTCTCGCCCAGGTCACAGCCTCTCGACATCCCTTCCCAGGCTCGTCGACGGCCAGCTCTGAACCCCCGCCAGTCCAGCAACCACGGCCCTGCCGCCCATCTGAGGCTCCCATCGCTGCCTCGCTTCCACCCGGCCAACTATGCCTCTTCCCAGTGCTCCAGTTACTCGAGCCAGGCAAACACGCCAGTCACTGGCCCCAACAGCCCTCACTCGCCTTCCTCTCCTCGATCAACCAACAGACAATTCGAGGCCCAGAGGCAAATGTACCTCTACCAACAGCAGCTTCTTGCCAACACCAGCCGTCAGCACAAGGGCCTTGTCCCAAGGCCGACCAGCCCCCGTCTGGAGCCCTTAGCCAGCCCTGGAGCAGTCACCCCCTTGGAACTCGAGGACGAGGTGGGTGGCTACCTCACTGCTGGCGTCAGTCGAGCCGACGCCGACCAACATGTCGAAAAGTACATCCGCGAGGAGGCTCGTCGTCGAGGCGAGTACTCTCCTGGCCGGACTGCCGCGGTCGGCGGCAGATAACCCTCGATTCCCAACCTTCACCAACAAAAACCAACGCCCTAGGCTTGGTCACGAAACAATCGCCTCCTTCTACATCTCCCCCTTTGGGCATATACACTTTGGAGTTTTGTTCTTCCCTTTTGGCCATAGCAAGGAGCATCGACGGCGTTTATCCCACTACAACCTCACGAAAAACCGACGAACCAGGTCAGATACACGGCGATAGAAAGACCTGGCGTCCAAAAAAACGGCCTCGTTCTCTCAAAGCATGGAACGCGCATGCGCAGATTCTCCTAAGTCTCTTCACCTCCAAGTGCTGGAGCGTGGCATCGGTCGCTTTTTCCTCTTGTCAAATACCCGACTGTTACTGTTTTCTTCCTTATACAGACATGTATCGCATCCCGCCTGTCCTTAGCTTCAACTGTGCAAGCGCTCCACTGTTATCTAGTGTTGAGCTGGACAGATGACGGGTCTTTTTTTTCTTGTTCTCTTCTTCTCGATACATACATAGGTAGCGAAATTCAAACCTGCAAGTAAAAGAAAATACTGCAGATCTTCTCCCATACAAAAGTATCCCGATGCCATCTCAGAACACAGGTATTCGCCACATCTCACCCTCTCCCCACCTTCCCGTGTCCTCGAAAAAGATCAACACAACATAGCCATGCGCTACCCACCCTCAGCCTGAAAAGCCTCACCACGTGAGATGCCGCGCTAGCCGTCGACCCCCCTTCTCCACATACCAACCACACCCTTCTACATACTATGCACCATACCCACCACTCCATTTCCCACCCTACTACAGTACCCTGATCAACCCAGCTGCCGCTCCCTCTCTCTCTCCCTTGAGTTTAGTCCCCCCCCCTCTCTCTCCACTTTACCCTTTTCCTTTTCCTCGGGACCCCTCGCTCGCTCATGTCACTCTGCGTGCACCAGTCATGTCCCAAAGCAAGCTCCGGGGGGGTTCTCAGGGTGTTCATTCGTTTCAAGCACCCACCGGCTGACTACGCTACCTGACTTACTCTGTATGCGGGTGGGAGCACGCGCTGCGCACAGAGCAAGAGCGCATCGCTCGGTAGATTCGGCAGTTTCGGGGGGTCAGTGACTGAAAAGTGGTGGATGTGTGTGTTTGTGGTTTAGTTGGGCGCTACTACTACGAGTTGCACCTAGTGGTTGGGCTGTATCTTGTTCGCAGCGCCGCCCCCTGCGGGTTTGGCTCCCGTCCGCAGACATGGGTTGTTTACTTTACGGGAACGCGGGAGTGTATATTACGATGTATGTACGTACAGCACATTATGTGTTTTTCTCATGATCAGCGAGGACATGTTGTCAACCTTTTTTTTTTTCTACCTTTCTTTTCATCTGGCCCGTTTATGTTTTACTTTTTGCGCGGTAGGTACGCCTGAGTGCAAGTCAATGTGACGATGTGGCGCTAAGCGCGACGCGCCGTCGCCGTGGCCGCCGATTCTACCTACATACTTGCACCCGTAGCATATCCACCATGTAACGACAGAAAAGAAACCCAGACGAATTTACCCGCAAGGAGCGACTCGCGATCAAAATTCTCCACTTTGACTCGTTCGGAATAGTAACAAAAAAAAGGGTAACACAAATGGTTAAGATTAGAAGGTTTGATAAGAACAACAAACGAAGGAAAAAAACGGGGTCCTCGAAGCGGACCCTGAAGTGGTTTTTTTTTTCTGCGGGCGCCTCACGATCGCGTGCAGAAAGGAGGTATGCATGCACGGTGGTCTCGCATGTAGCGGTAATGATTAGACCCTGTTTAGTTCTCCATTGCTTTTGATTTGATCCCCATTAGTGTCCGCTGATGCTGCGTCTTTGTTTGTTGGTAGATGCTTCTCGCTTTAATCTACCGTAGATTGATTCACTCGAAGAGAGAATACAAACAGAGTCCGGAATAGGGAATGAGACCGAGAAACAAGAGGCTCGCATACTACATACGCCGTTGGTACAAATCCCGTGCAATTTCTGATCCGTCGCCGCATATCGCGCCCGTGGATATAGCCGCCATGGCATGATCTTCGTGCCGTGTTGCTGTCTTGGGAAAGGATAGAGAGCGTGTTGGTGTATGTGGGTCTATCAACCGTACGTGGTACGTGTGTATTCGCACCACGAAAAGAAACCATACAAGCCGTCCTATCAGACTCACACTGCAAAAGATAACGTTGCGGTATGGACACACTCGCTTTGTTTGCTGATCTCGTCTGGTAAAGGCTGAGGGGGCAGAATGCACAGCGACGTCGTTGTGCATAATGCCTTGAGCGCGCTAGGACTAGCACACACTCACGGCACCGTCATACTACTAGTAGACACCGCCGTAGGTGTCCTTTGCATCCTCGTACGATCGAGGGATGAAACCGCTGCCTGTTTTCCCCTTTGGGTTATACGTTAGATTCGCTCAAGCGATGCACTGTTCAATTGCAAGACCAGATACTATGAAGAAAGGGGTTCTTCCTTTTGCGGAATGTTTGGCTTTGACCCAACGTCCGTCCCTGCGTCTCTTGTGCCTAGATAACAATATAGCCCCATTCATTGGTGGCCGTGCTGGCGCCAGCGATGGCACGTTGTGTTGTTGTCCCCCTCCGCCCGTGACGGAATGGGGGTGCCGAAGAATGCCATGGATGTGGGGAGGTTGGCTTGTGCGACACAGTCCAAATGCAGGGTAAGATGAGTTTTGGAGCCGTGGCGCTTGGTAGGCGAGATAGCATGGTGCGCCAAGCAGAAGACTCGGTTAGAATGGCGTTGTTGAGATGATTTTCAGGCTGTCAACGAGGACTTCGCTGCATCACATGTTCTACGAACGAGTCGCAATGCTAGCGTCCAAGATCAGCGCGTTGGAGTGGTCCTGTCCGCAGCATGCCGAAGTTGGGTGCCATGACCAAGCCGGTGATCAGGGTCACGGAGATCTCATCGTAGTTCTCTTGGCGTCTTGATCGCGCGTATTCGCTGGAGACGCTGATGATTTGGATGACATGAGAATGCCAACTGCGCCCCTATTCCATATATGGGGCGTGCTAAACCGCTGTTGTTACGAGCGCTTCGTATCTGGGTACGGAGTGCTCGTTAGCTTCGCTTGAAAGGATACGGACATGTTGGCCTTGACCTAGTAAGCGCCCTAGGTACATGCCGCTGAGTGAAGACCAATTGTCGCCGAATGCTCGTCTCAACCTTCCTTTTGACTTCTTCCGTCGTTCGATGCCTACGTTAGCATCCGCTAGCCATCTGAGCCGCCCACTGCAGGCTGCGAAAAGGCAAAACGACGCATGGGGCCGTTCATTTGCCGTCTCTGTCCTCTCACCGCCTGTGCTTCGGCCATGCCATCTGCTTGAGCACTGGCACGCTATTTTGACATGCAGCGCAATGCTGGCTTGTCATGGCTGGTTGCCGAATTCCTTGCAGTGCAATCAAAGAAATGGGCTCGAGGCCCAAGCGTTCGCCGGTCGCTTGTCTCGAGGAACATGTCTTTTCTTCCTCGGCGCTCGGTAGGGTGTTTCAAAAACGACAATCTCCCCCCACATGTACGGACAGCAGAGGGCGTAGCAATCGAAAAGTCAACATGACGACTGTAAAAGGAACTACGTCACACGGCGTTGGCCATCGATCGCTAGGGTGTACGGGAGAGTCCGTGCGTCACTAGACCTTTTTTGTCTAGCGGCTCCCGAGCCGTGCTGCTGGTTTGGATGAAGGTTATGGTCGAGTCAGCCCGCAACAGGAACACCTGTACCACCGCCAAGCACAACCGCTCTATTGCATCCAACCCCGCCGTCCGACCTTCCTAAACTCACCTATGCGGCTTTTTGAACTTTCTCGTCACATTGCAGGCGATCAATGGCCTCGTGGTCGCCCTGGGATGTATAGTCGTCTCCACACCAAACGGCCGCGGACGCATATCAAGGAGTGACTGTCGCATCCCCACACTTGTACCACCTGGCACCCCGCGATTGATGCACACATCATGACTGGATGTGTAGGGGTCAACCTGTCCTCACCGACATGGCGTCCCATCCAACTCTCTGCACCACGAATCAACGCCCAAATTGTGCTCTGCATCAGTATAGGTCTGCACGACATAGTCCTCATCCCAAGACTGCTTGCGTATGCAGTATGGCGTGGACACGCCTTCGGTATCTTGTTCGAGTGTCGGCTAGTTGCATAGCGGCTCATCTGCACCGTGTCAATACCACAACATACCCTTGTATGGTTGGTCCGGTTACAACGCCCGCGGCACTCACTAGCGAGCTCGAATAATTCCTCCCTTGCAATGAATATGTATTGTACAGATTGGCGCGACTCGCGGCACATACATGTTCGTACTGTGCAGGTTAATATGGACAAGCCCAGCACGAAGCTTGGTTGCGTTCTAGTGGAGCGTATGCACCTTTGTTCTGCATGGAGCAGCCAAACACAATGCGAACACGGAATGCACTCCGCAAGGCTAAGTAAGCTGACTCAGAACTTTTCTCGAGGTTGAGAGTTATGGTTCGAAACAACATGATTGAAATCAAATTTCATAAGCGAAGCCTGATCTCCGCCAACATGGGATGATACCTAGGTACCTGCCAGAAGGAGCATTTGAAGTGGTCCGGTCCGATTCCAGCCACCCCCGATTCAGCCCCTCCTCCGGTCAGGTTTCTTGAAAAATGTCAACAACAATCGGCCGTCGTGGCATGGCTCATCTCGATTGCTGGATGTTTGACGTCAAACCGGACATGCCACAGACAATTCTAAGCTGGGCCAATGCGCCGCAATCGGACCGCCTAGACGAGAAGGGCCGTCTGTCTGCATTATAACAAGTGCTGCGTAGATCTTAACAGCCCGGCTCACTTTGGTGGAAGTTTCTGTCTCGATGTACTCAGATGTGGAGAAAGAGCTTGGATTTCGTGGACAGAGATGCTGTGATGCTGACATGGGTTTTACCAGGCTTCGGGGTTGATTTGATAAAACGTGCAGGGAAGCCACACACAATAACTTGTTTTCTCCATTGGACGAATCCACTGTCCCGGGATCAATAGCCACGACATTTGTTAGCACGCACGCACGCTCGCATGTTTTTTACGTACGGTCCTATTCAGCTTTCGATATGCCGCAGGAGGCCGGGTGGCTTTGGCCTGGTCATCATCATTCAGCCCCTGGGATTGCATAATCTTCCAAGTTTATTTTCGACATTGGATGTGTCACCATGCAGGAAGTGTTGGGCTCAGCAAGATCCGGGAATCTGCTGTAGTGTTCCAGTATGCACATACCCGGACACCTGGCATGGTCTTCCGTCCAAGCAGGTTGTAGGACACTGAGCTGGCTCCACGTACATGAACCTTCCATTTGCTACATTGGCATCCTTCAGGGGCGTTCAACACATCACTTGCAGCGCAAGTGCGACGTGGTACTATCTCAATAGCATGGCAGATGCTGTACTTCCTAGATCCTTTCTACTGGATCAAACATCCAGCAGCAGTCAGAAATCGCCCACAGATACCTTGGCAGTATGTAGGAGGGCCTTGCTGTATTTCAAAGGCATTTGAAGCTGATACTAACAGCTCAGCATCTGGTACATCACCCGTCTGCAACGTTACTCGCAGTCCACTATTTTACGTTGCACGAGTTCTTCTTAGTAGAATCGTGTCCGAATTGTTCTGGGCGCCTGAAGCCTTTGTGTCAACGTCGTAGGAAATCAGAGTGTAAGAACTACCACTGCCACTGGAAAGTACTAATCAATTCCCTCTATACAAAGAAGGTATGAGTTCACTAGAATGTCTTAGATACAAGGGACAGAACCGAATGAGTCTTGGTTACTCTGCCATCACAAGCAACAAAAGACACGAATGTTTTTAAAACCAGACTCGCGATTCATTCAACTATATACAAGTTTTCTCTCTCTCTGCCCTTCTCCCCATCACTACCGTCCAGGGAGAACCACTCTATCCACTCCATCCACCATCTAATTACAAACAAAAGAACAACTCAAGTAAATGAGTGTATGATAGGTCAGTTATGTACAAAGAAGGGGGGACTCTGTCCCCACGCTTCCTGTTCGTATGTATGAGGAAAAGAAAAAAGAAAAACTTCCTTTTCGACCGTCCGCTCACAGACCACCCTTTTCGTTTCCCTTTTCTGTCCAGTGAAATTGCCCGGCAAGAACACTGCCATACTGTTCATCTCTCGTTACCACATTATATTACCCTTTTATATACGTATCCACCTCTTGACGCACACACACCACTATGTTGATACCGGAAGAAGAGGGAGGGGAGGGGAGCAAAAGCGAGCATCGGGCTATAGGAGCGCTAGAAAGAATAGCCGACGAACAGGCTTTCTTTCCTTACTCGGGCTTGCCAAGGATACCGCGGGCCATGTGACGCTTGCGGAGGTTGTACTCGATAGCCCTCTTCTTGGCTGCGGTGCTCTGGGTGAAAGCAGCAGAGCCACCAAAGGGACCGGCAAGCGCTTTGTTCTGCATGCGGACGACGCAGACGTTGGTGGCGCCTCCAGCTGTACCCTGGCAGGTCATGCCAGCAGGCATCTGGACCTTGACGGGGAAGTCGGTGGTGGAGGCAG
>JAODYC010000006.1:365017-375595 GCA_026262405.1 Curvularia hawaiiensis
ATACCCCACCATCCACCCTGTCCTTTCTCTTGCAACCACAGCCTGCCCTGCATCAAGGAAACTGCAGGGGTCTGACGACAGTGGCGTCATACAACAGTGTAACTGTATAGCAAGCGAGAGACGTGTGGTATTCATGAGCCGGAATATCGTCGATTCGTTCATGTTGTTTGGATGCAGTGATGTAATATTCTTCTGCTCACAGTAAAGCGCGGCCAGACAATGAGTTGTGTGTACGTATGTCGAGCATCTGATCGCATTTAAGGACACTACCATCAGGAACAACGTGTCTAAAATCGAAGTCTATGTCATGTATGTGTGTGGAGTGATGTAGTACCTACACTAACCCATCATTACTCTCGCAATACCGCGATATGAAAAATATATACATCTGCACCTCGCAGCCGTGTTCGCCAGGATCCAAATAACTTGGTGCTTTTATAATTCACCCACGTCCTCCTTTTTACCAATGGCAAATACCACCCTCGCTATCATCAACACTCCATGTACCTGCCAGCCCCACAACTTCGACCTCTCCACCAAACTTCTCCGCCACCTTACCCAGCTGCACAACGCCATGGTCAGCACCAAATGAAGCACCACCGATATCCGCCGGCCCGTTGTTAAGCAGGCGTTTAGCCCAAGCATCAATAGCCGGCTCTCCCGTCTCATCCCTCGCTTGCTTGAGGAAGGGAATGAGCGCGGTGCCACCAGTACCTCTGAGCTTTTTGCTACCAGTGCGGGCAACGGTATTAGCGAGGTTGACGCGCTGAGTGGTAGCTTGTTTGGGAGATAACGAGCGAGAGTGTGAGCGCGACTCGCGGGATTTGATGATGATGTAGCGCGAGACGAGCTGAATGTGCTTGTCTCGCAGGGCGCGTAGCATGGCTAGGCAGGCATCGTAGGCTGTTGTTAAAGCGCGGTTGCGCCGGTTGGATGTGACATATTCCCTGATATTGGCGACAGATTCCATGTGCTCGAGGAATCTGCGGTGGGGGCCAGGCATGTAGTTGCGCATGTCTTGGATGAAGCCGTGGGACGGACCAGATGACGCTGGGCCATTTGGCTCTGTTCGCTTCTCGCCTGTAGGTCGGTGCTCGACGCCCAGAACGACGTCAAAGAATTGGATGATGGAGCTCTGCGCGTTGCTCCCTCCGCTGAATTGCACATAGGGTTGCTGGCCAGTGCCGTCATCGAACATGACTCCGTTTGGCAGTCCAGCGTCAGCCATGTTCTTGCTCCCTGCAAGGAATGGTCGGATGCGGTGGTAGAATACGTGAGGATCACAACTCTCGTACATGCGCTCCAGCAGCGAACCAATCTCATCCAGCCTCTCGGCGAACAATCTCAGACACTGTATCACAGTGTTGCTGTCATCTCTCCTGGCTGCTGCAATGGCTTCGATCATCATGGGGATGATTGGGCCGGCTCTGGCTTCAATTGCCACGGAGACGAGATAGAACCATGATTCGTCCAGCGAGCCGGTAAAGGTCATCTGCGTTGCAAGATTGTCCAGAGAGTCTGCAGGCTCACCATCAAACAGAGGCCGCCAGTTCCACAAGCAGACGGCCGCAAAAGTGGCAACTGGCGGCAGCTCCAAGTGGCTGCATGTTTTTAGAAAGGGTATTGAGATAGATGGTGGTACAATCTATCCAAGCTCGTTAGTGAGGTCGTATCTAAATAGACTGGAGGCTGTCAACACTCACATCAGCCGGCTTCTCACCTCCCCAGATGTATCCGTGTGCAATGAATCCAAGGATAGAATATGCTCGCCGCCACTCAGCCTCAGTGAGAAGAAGGTCCGTCTCAAGCACAGGCAGAGTATCGACCTGCCTGCGTAACCGCTTGGCAAGAATTAGACTCTGAAAGTTACGAACAATTGTCTCCCATGGTTGGTAGTATCGATCTGGCAAGATGTCGAGCGGGACCTCGTCTGGCAAGAAGCCATTCCGAGCCGACACGTCGTAGTCACTAAGTCGGGGCAGATCCGGAATCATGGCTTCGATTTTGCAATGGTCGACTTTTCTTTTTTCAGAGTGTATTTCTAGGGTAATAGGTGTTCAAGGCTCAGTCCTAAAATCGGAGGCGGAAGTTGGAGTGTGGACCCTTTCCGAAACCTAGCTGGACCCTAAAACGATTGTCGCCACGGAGCGTTTTACCCCAGAGAGTAGCGCAGAAAACCCTCAATTTCCGATGCACTCGGCCAGAAGAGTAAAAATCTGGAGAACGGATCGCTAGGCGGAGAAAAGGAAGCAAAAGAAGTAATCAAGTGGTCGCGTGTGCGTGTGTGGACGAACGGAGATCTAAGCCGGCTTCGGATGCAGTTGTTGCAGAAGCTCAGGGACCTAGGCCCTCACGCTGGTATTCTTTGGGCTTGGGTGAAAGGAAAAAACCCTGTACCAACCAGAGTGTTTTAAAACTAATTAGATAGGCAAAGACGTCGAGCTGGGACGTGACAAGTAGCAAAAATATGGTGCCAGGGCGTTGTGGCGTGACAGAGAGAAAGAGATAGAGCAAACGAGTATTATATTTGCCTTTCGGCCGCGGCTGGTCGAGCCATAGGCCATAACGCCATGGCAGTGTCAGTGGGCCACAGCAGCTAGAACCAGGCCGAAACGCGGAATGCTCAGTAATTGCTCATCAAGAGAATTTCTCGTGCCGAATCATCCCCGCAATCTGCGTTGCGTGGGCGCGCCCACTGTTGGAAAGGGGGGGAGGGCAGACATTAGCAATCAATTCACACATGAAATCCATGGTTCTACTAGAAGCGGAGATAGTGCGCTGGGCCGACGGCGGACAACTAGGTGTTGGATCCTCCACGCTAGTATGTTTGCGTCTGCCTTGATCGTTTTCTACGGAGGTTGCCGAATCAGGTGCTAAGGAAGAAAATAAGACGCCAGGAATCCATCAATGAGCAGAAGGGACGCGCGACAGGCCTGGTCGACAGCGACATCATTTTGCATCTCTCGATGAGATCACGACACAAGCCGCTCATCTTGCCATCAAGATATCATCAGTCCAACCACCCTTATAGCTTGTAAACAGTTTGCCCCCACCCCGCAGAACCCCGTCTATTCGCCGACGCTACTGCAGCCGCAGCTGCGAACTAGGATTGTAGATCAGGAACCGAAGTTAAAGCATAGTATGCACATATGTGGACATGAATATGTAGAGAGCAATGTCCACAAGGAACTTGTGTGAACCAGTGCACACAAACTCGAATGTGAGATGGAGTATGCGATTGCCAAAGCACTACTAGGGGGTGACATGCAGGAGCAACAATGTCTTGTGAGCTTGTAGCCATGTTGATTGAATAATGTTCCATCACGCTCGTCCAACTTTGAAACTTAGAATCTACTCATGTCAGCACACTGCTAAGTTGAAACCTGGAGAAAGAGGGGAAAAACACCTACATCATTCTTGCCCACAGCGACAACATCGTCCTCGGCCACTCTTCTTCCGCCCTCAGTCTCGACGTATGCCATTGGGGCATCTCCCATGACTTTCCTGTATACGTCGCCCACTGTGCTTCCTTTCTTGACCAACACGCAGTCGCGGAATACTGCCGTTGAACTCGCTGATCCACTGGTGTACGTGTGGATATTCCTGACAGGGAAAACTGGCACAAGACCAAGCAGCTCGGCGGCTCTTGAAAGTACTTGTACGACACCGGTGCTGCCAAAGCGGTATAGGACCATGTCTTTGAGATTTTCGAGTCGCGTCTTGAGCTTCTCATCGAGCTCCTTTAGTCCGCCGCCATCTGGATCACCCTGTTCAATCAAGTCTTCCCTTGTGTCGACAAATTCGCTGCCCTCGGTGTATTTGATATAGCCCTGCTTGGCCAATTTCCTTAGGAAAACTTCCGATATTGCGCTACAGAGGACTATGCTTTTCGGATCTTGTGTCTTCGCAATTTTTGCAATATTCTTATCTGCATCTGGATGGTCGATTTTGTTGAGCGCAATAACGGTAGGGAACTTCTCGTCAGTGAAGGCATTCACTACGCGTTCAATGGTTTCGTCGGACCAGTCCTGCAGGGGCTCTTTGAGGCCCAATCGGTCGAGACACCGCGCCACCACATTGGCCGTTGATCCGTAACCCGAGAACTGATTCTGCAATGTTTCGACGGCTGTCGCCTTGACAGCTACATGTCTCCGCTTGATGCTACCCCACTTCTCCATTAGGTTGCCTTGGATCCACCGTACGATTTCGCTTCTCAGCCAGACGATATCCTGACTTGGGTCGTACCCTCTTGTGGCCTTGCCCTCGGCATCCGTTGTCCCGCTGACATCAACCACATGTACCAGCGCATCCGCATGTCGCAAGTCGTCCAAGAACCTGTTTCCCAGACCCTTGCCCATATGCGCTCCCGGAACGAGTCCGGCTACATCAAGTAGTTCGATTGGCACTGATCGCATTCCGTCATTACAAGCGCCATAGTTCGGTTTGCAACGGTCGGAGAGGTTTAGGCGGGCGCATGGGCAGGCTATTTGAAGGTATCCGATAGCGCGCTGAGGATCAATCGTGGTGAATCTAGAAGAGCGCCTGTCAGGATATCATGCCACGAGAGCGCCCACGTAGCACGAGGAGGACTTACGGAAAGTTGCCTACTTCTGATCAGCCTAACAAGTTTCCTACGTTACAGTTTGGCGATTACGGACCGACTTTGGAGGTAGCATCTGTTAAGCTGCCGTAGAACACATCTTAGAAAAGGCCCATGAAGGACGAGGGGCGGGGGCGGAGACGCACCTATTGAGGGTAGTCGACTTGCCAGACGAGGGCTTCCCCACAAGGCCTATAAGCGGGTCGCGTGGCATTATGAACGCGTATAGGAGAAATAGAGGGCGGGGTATCAAAGAGGGGTGGTCCTCGAGTGGGAGTGGAGTGCTGGTGTGAAGGTTGGCTCATCGTCAAATTCGTGATGTGCTTATCGATAACGCCCTGCCTGACATCACATCGAGTGGTGAGCGGGCAATGCTCACAACCGCAATGAACCCCTCGATGGATTGCAACCTTGCGCTAATTAGTGCTTTTAACACTCTCTTTTGTTGCGAGTAATGATATAAGCTAGGCTCGTGTATGGATGACGACGCAGGACAGGAAATTACCTCATTTGGGCTGTAGGCCAGTAATCAACCTCCAGTTCCCGTACTATTAAAAATCCTAGCTAAATACATCTATCTTGTGAAACGCCTTAAGATGCTAGTCATATCAGGGATTCATCGTGTCCGTCCCTATCCAAAATGCTCATCAATACACCGATGAAAATATGCTCAGGCTGAGGCTCTTTTTTCGGGGGTATAAACGTCGCTGAAGGGAAAAACATGAATCTTGAACACCACGCCTGCATATAACTGCAAGGCAAAACAACCCTTTCTTGGTGGCAACAGGGGGTGGGCACCCATGTCAAACAATATAAAAGAACCCTAAGAAATGCCGAGATAGTCGTTGATCTATGAGGAGAATATTTCCCGGTTTCGTAAGGTTATTAGCGCGATTTCTGCAAGATGATTAGCAACCGCAAAGCTCAGAAAGATAACATGTACTTACGAGACTTGCAATGGCCGCCGCTGAGGCGAGATCAGGTTTACCAGAGACACTTCGCTGCGCAGCTCGTGGTAGACCACTGGCAGAGGGATTGAGCGGGGCTCCGTTTGCGGCGCGCTTAGTGCCAGAACCTGCAGGTGCAAGTCCCTGGTTTGTCGAATGCCGTCGTTGTGGAGCAGAGGCTTTGACTGGAGAATGGCTGTTGGATACCTCGCGTTGTGCGCTAGCAGCAGTCCCGTTCCGGAAGTTGGGAGCTGGTGGTTCAGGAAGTGGTCGAGCGCGTTGCTGGGCTGATTGTGGGGCAGTCGCGCGCTTCGCGGGCGAGGAGACGTTTGTTGGAGCGTTGTAAGGGCGACGTTGTTGGGGCGCTTTGCGCACACCAGTAATGAATTCGTGGTGCATGGCTTCGTCAGGCTTCATGCGCCGTTCAGGATCCCAACGCAGGCATCGGGCGATGAAATCCAAGAAAGCCTCGTCATCGCACTTGAGGGCTTGCTGTAAAGTCTTGGAGCTTGGTCTGCGTCTGCGGCCCTTGGAAGATACTGTGACTCTAGGTTTGCCCAGCGAATCGAAGAATAACTTCTTCCTGCTGCTCTTCTCAATCAGATGTTTCTCCGGAGGACCAAAGATTTCCATAATGCACGCAAGCTGCTCTTGCTCATTCTCTCCGGGGAAGATAGGATAACCCGTGTACAGCTCAGCGAGGATGCAACCCAGACTCCACATATCGATTGGCAAACCATAGCTCATGCCCAAAATGACCTCAGGGGATCGGTAGAAGCGAGACTGGATGTAGGTGTAAACCTTCTCCGACTCGAAGCAACTGGATCCAAAATCGATGACTTTGATTTCCGAGTGCAGAGGGTGCGCCAACAAGATGTTCTCGGGTTTCAGATCGCAGTGAATGACCTTCTGGGCTTTCAGGAGAACAAGAGAGGACAGCATTTGCTTGCAGAAACGGCGGATCAGGCGCACTGAGAAGCCCTTGAAGTCGTGTGCTTTGATGAACTCGTACAAGTTCATACCAAGCAGCTCCGTAGAGATACAAAGATGGCCCCGGAAGTAGAAGCTTTGCGTGAAGTTAATCATGCTATGCTTGTTATCAGGGTCCTAGGTATTGTTAGTAGGTCCTCATACATTCAGCCAGCACTCACTTACCCATTCGCGGAGCTTCTGTAGAATGTTGACTTCCACCAGAGCTTGCTGGTGGAAGCGCTTCTTGTTACGAATAATCTTGATTGCCTCAAGGCCTCCCGTCTTGTGGTCTATGCAACGCACAACCTGACCGAAACTGCCTTTACCCAGAACATCAACGACTTCGTACCGGTAAGCCAGATGGTCTCCTAACACAATATTGTAGTCGCCACGATCATCGTCATATCCAAAGTTGGCAGTTTGGGCATTCAGATCACCAACATGTTTCTTGGCATTCTTAGTGCCACAGAAATATACTTCTTTGTAGTCGATGATCTCGCCTCGTTCAAAGATATTCAGGTTGGCCATGCGCACGGCATCACTTGGAGTGACACGCTCCTTGGCGGTAGCGCGCTTGCGGAGCTCATCCACATCACGTGCAGCATGCTCAAAGTCCTTGCGCTTAGAAGCAAGCTTCTTCATCTCCTCGTCGGCTAGCAGATCGTCTCGGTCAAGGTTGGGGTCCAGATTGCGAGCCTTGAGCATGTTGGATGAACTCTTCGTGCCGAGCATTCTTTGCATGGGCGTCAAAATGGATGAGGATTTCTGTGGCGCCAGGGTAGGACCTTGATCGGTTTGACCAGAAACCGCACGTGATCCGGCATTGCCTGCAGCTTTACGAGTATTGGCCTTTTCAGCCTCCGTGTCACTTGCAATTGCATTGGTGGAAGGTTTGCGACGTCCAAAGTCAAGAGATGGTCGGCTGCGATTGTTGGCAGGTATCGGGCTTGTAGTGACGGCGCCATTCCAGGTAGCAGATGCAGGCATCTTGGGTGGAGGCATACCGCCTTGTTTCGGTGGTTGTGGTTGCGGTCTCGCCTCTTCAGCTCTAGGTCCTGGCTTTCGAATCTGCGGATTCTGGGATGGGTGATGTGCTGCTTTGGGCGACGCCCGTCGCCAGCCACTCAAGCTCAGCTTGCGCCGCAGAGAAGTGGTAGACGATGGTGTTTCTGGTTCTGTCGAGGTAGAGGTCTGTACTGACTCTGCAGTGTTCTTCTTCTGTAATGGTCGTGGGCCTGCAACCATGCTCTGCATCTCTACATCTTTATTGGGAGACTTGTATTCACCGCTTTTCCGTGGCTGTAATTGAGTGAATTCCCCACTACCTTTGGGCAGTGAATTCGATGAGAAAGGTGTCGTGGTTTGTCGGGTCGGGTTCAGACTCGGGACGGGCATGGTGCCGATGTCTGGACGCACATCAAGCGGAGACTCGGTTGCACGTAGGTTGAATGCAGAGCTGCTGCTACGCAAATGCCTGTGGTATTCATCCTGATAGTTGTGCCTCGAGAAGAAACTGGCCTTGGACGCCGTCATGGGAGTACCAGGGGTCTTGGTAACATGACGTCTTGGCGGCGGTGTAACATTGCCTTCATCCGGCTCATCTGCCGAGCCAGGGAGGGATGACAATCGATTGTTGAATGGAGTGCCGAGCGGTAGCAAGTTGAGCGGTGGAAGTCTGATTGGCTGCAGGTTCTTCTTACTCGAATGTTGTACCGTCGGCGTCTTGTCAGGTTCTGGCGTGTTCCCGACTGTCAAGCCCCTCCTGTGCCTGATAGATCCGGTACTCGATTTGAGCATAGGAGGTTCGGCGGTTTCACCTTGCCCAGACCCAGCTTGTTGAATATCTGGTGTTGCCATGGACTCGTGGGATACGGGCTGAGGTGTGCTCAGCTTTGGTGGCTGTGCCAAAAAGCCAAAACTGCCCTGTTCTGGATCCTTGGGGGACTCGAAGGCTTTCGGAATAGCTGGTACAGGAGGTACCTCCTCCTGATCTCCAGTGTTTGTATTCTGTGTGTTTCGCGGCTTTGGTGCCGGTATCCGTAGACTGTTTGGGGCAGGATTGGCTCGCAGAGGTATTGAAGAAGGAGGGCCAACTTTGAGCGAGTTCAAGCTCGAATTGGACGAGAGTGAAACGCCAGAAGCATACGACTTGCGCTTCTGCTCAGGCGTCGCGCGCGCCGAAGAAGGGGTCATGCTGCCTCCAAGTCTCATGGCGGGAGATTGGCTAAAAGCACGCTCGTCGAATGTTGCATCACCTTGGGGAGTGGGAGGACCAACAGGACCTCCAGGAGGAGGGGGCTGATTGGGGTTTATCGAAAGTCTTCTCAGCCTTCGAGCGTCGGTCGGGCTGATTGTTCTAGCACCCAAACCAGATATATGCGGCGCAGTAGATTGGCGCTTGCTAGTGGATGATGAAGGCGTATGCGACCTTTGCGCGCCGGGAGTGCGACCCGGTGAGCGAGTGGTGTTTTGAGACATGGAGCCTGGATCGGGAGTCATGGACGAGACAGTCAGGTGACCTGGTTGCTGTCTTGAAGGGGGCTGCAGCGACTTTGCCTTTGCAGTCCGTGCAGAATTTGCGAGTTTAGGGACTCCAGAAGTTGCACTGTTCAGGCTGGGCATGCCGGCCAGGTCCTCACGCTCGAAGCTATTGGTGGGCATCATTCCGGGGCCAACGCTCTTGCGGGGTGGGCGTGCAGCTGGGTTTGGCGGTGCCTGCGAAGAGAACTGGCTCTGACGCCGTGTGCGAATCGTCATGTTGCTGGGGAGATGGGGCACCGAGGGCGGGTGTGAGCTGGGTGCAGGCATGCCGGCGCTGACCTTTCTAGGTGCCGATTGGCTGAAGCGGCGGGCGTAGGAGCTGCTGCGTGCAGGGCGTGTTTCGGTGGGGATGCCTGTAAACGTAGGGATGGGGTTAGTGGCAGTGGTAGTGGTGTTGTTGTTGTTACTGTTGGCAGGGGTGGTAGCGTTGGTATGGTCGGCAGGCGCGCCGGTGGTTGTGAAGGTGCCTGGGGCAGGAAAGTCGCTCAGAGCGGGCTCGTAGGCGAGGCTGTTGGCAAGGTCGTCAAAGTTGACCGAGGGCAAGAAATCGTACGAGGCAGGGCCATCGGCGGCAGCGTCGTCGTTGTCGTCGTTTGCGTTGTTGGACTGAGGCTGCTTGGAGAAGCTGAAGCGTGGGTTCGAGGGGGCAGCGGCGCGCATGGTGGCCTCGGAGCCCATGGAGGGGACAAAGGAGGACGAGGAGCGTCCTTGGGCAGAAGCAGCAGCAGCAGCGTGAGCTCCGCTGGGGCCGCTGTATCCGCTTGTCATCCTGCACAGATTCACGCGTCAGCCACGGTCCCCAGGTGTTGCGGCGGCATGCCACAGCCGTGCGTCGAGGGCCTACCTTTGTTTGGAGAAGTCCTGAGGACGCTCGCGGGGGCCCAGCGGGACTCTGGCCCGCCCGCGTCCGGCAGTCGTCGTCGTGTTTGGATTGGGGAGAGGGCGTGAGGAGGTGCTGAGGGCATTGGAGGCGCTCGTCTTGCGGAGTCTGGTGCCTTGGTCGCCCGTCTTCTGGAACTTGCGTACACGGTCCTCTGCGAACAAACAATGGGTGTTAGCATCATCGACGGCCGCACAAGGCGCTTGGCCTCGAAGTGCTTTTTCTTACCTGACGAACCGCTCGAGTCGTCTGACACGGTGGACCCTGAGCGGTCGGGCACGTCGGCGGAGGCCATGGTTCTGCTAGCAGTAGTCGTTCGCGGCTGCGTCGACATGGTCCGCACGCCAGCCCGATGGGGGAGCTCTCGAGTGGTGGCTCTGGGCTCAAAAGAAATTTGGTTATGTGCCTCGCTGGTGTGAATGCGCCGAAATGGTCTCCAAGCGTCAAGCTTGGGCTCCCAAGTCGACTACTATGCCGACATGTCTAAACGACCGGCTGCGGCGGTGAGGCGTGGGCGGCCCGGCAACGAGGGGGGCGAGCAGCGATACAGGCAGCTCCCGGGCGAGCAGCGAGCGAGGGTTGAGGAGGACCGGCTCTCGAGGCACCAAGCTGAGGTCGTCGCAGCAGCAGCAGCAGCA
>JAODYC010000006.1:375601-394730 GCA_026262405.1 Curvularia hawaiiensis
GCAGCAGCAGCAGCAGCAAGAGTTGACAGTCGTCAAAGGCTCCGTGAGACGAGGGTCGGCCGCCCACAAAAGCCACGCTAGGCACTAGGGTTGTCTAGTTGACGACGCCCCTGTCCGTCTCTTCGTTAACGCATGGGGCTCGATGATCAAAACAACACGCCTCTCCCAGGAAACCAGCGCTCCGGCCAGTGGCAGCCCGCCCCCGATGCCACGGTTGGCCTGCACAGTCAGTCCAATGCCTTCGGAACGTTATGCACGACCGCCAGCGACCGGACCCCTCTGCCGTGCGCGCGCTGGCCCGCGCTGCGCTGTGAATCCGACATGACTTGGCCGCCACGCGAGGCGTAGGACCCTTTTTTTGCTGCCCACGAGCCAGGCCAAGCTGCTCTGAGCCTCCGCAACGCTGTGCATCCCTGAAGACCAGCACTCCGACGCCCAAGGTGCACAGGGCGCCTGTGTGGGGAAGCCCGAGTGACACAGCGGCACAAGCCCAGCCCGCCCCGGCGCCACGCTTCACATGCCATGTGCGTCATCCCCCGGCTGCACCACCAACGCCGCCACCATCCATCACCATCCCGACCAAACATCTGCCCACCCGCGCCAGACTTTGCGACTGCCTGCACGCGCACAGCGACCTGGGCCTGGACACTGCGCAACAGCGCGGAGAGAATGCCGGCGACGTGAGAAGCGGGATTGCACAGCGCCCTTACCAAACACCAACCCGTGGCTCAGTCCCATGTGACAGGCCTCGCTCCCCACGTAGCACTTGAGGCAGTGCCGCATCTCCAGCATCAACATGGCCCACGACAACTCGGACTCCATCGCCAACCGCGATGCGCCCATCCCCGTGGTTCAGGTGCAGCATGCGTCAAACGGCGGTACCCCAACGGCCAACAAGGGCTCGTCGCGCCGACTCTCTGCCACCAAGCTGAAGAACAAGCTCGAATCGCTAAGCGACAACATGACCCGCGACTCGAGTAGCAGGATGGGCGACAAGATGATGAATCTGTATGTCTACGGCAGGCACACGTGGAAACGAGGGCTAACTCGTACAGACTGCTCGCGCAGGTCCTTCCATCCGAAGACCTCTCAGACAGCTCGTCTCCAGACCCATACTCAACACCAAACAGAAGCACACCACAGGTCAAAGATCGTCGATCCCGCGCCTATGTCGCCCGACCCAACTTCAGCATCCCCACCATGTCATCCAACTTCCGCCGCTTCAACTCGCGTATCGGTGTAGCCTTTGTGGCACAGAACAGGGCCATACGTCTCTTCACCTGGGTGCAGCCTACCCAGACGCTGTCGTTCCTCTTTGTCTGGACATTCGTATGCGTAAACCCATACTTGCTCCCTGTGCTGCCGCTGGCTTGCGGAATGTTCTTCGTCATGGTGCCTGCGTACCTCACCCGTCATCCAGAACCTGCGACCAACGCCATGGACGTGGATGGCGACTTGTGGAGAGGAAGTTTGGGAGGGCCGCCACTAGCAGAGGCCACGACGATCAAGCCTGCACCGGAATTCAGCAAAGACTTCTTTCGCAACATGCGTGATTTGCAGAATTGCATGGAGGACTTTAGCCGGGGACACGACGCCGTACTAAGCTTTTTTACGCCGCTCACCAACTTCAGCAACGAGAGCCTGTCATCTATGATTTACCTCATCCTGCTCGTCGTTTCTGTGCTTTTGTTCATTAGCGCGCACCTCCTACCATGGAGAGCCATCTTCCTCGTGCTCGGATACGCAGTCACAGCGCTCGGCCACCCAACCGTCCAAGACCTGCTTGCAACCCCGGAAACCGAAAAGTTTGTGGCCGACGTGGAAAACGAAAGCCGCTCCTTCCTTCTCTCCATTTCGCGCTCAGACATCGAACTCGAAACATCGCACGAGACGCGCGAGGTGGAAATCTTCGAGCTGCAGCACCGACCACTTCACGATGAGCACGGCGAATACGAACCCTTCATGTTCTCGCCTTCGCCCTATGCGCCTCTGTCGCCATCCAGAATAAGCGGTGACCGCCCCCGTGGCACCCCTTTTTTCGAAGACGTGCTTCCCCCGCGCGGCTGGCGCTGGAGCGACAAGAAATGGACGCTGGACCTGCTCTCCCGCGAATGGGTCGAAGACCGCTGCGTCACGGGCGTCGAGGTGGAAATCGAAGGCGAGCGATGGGTCACGGATTTACACTACGAGTTGCTGGAAAGCGAGGACGACAAAGCCGCGTCCGCAAAGGCGCTGAAGAAGCAACGGAAGAGTTTTGGGTCAAAGAGCGGAAGTATGGATTTTGCAGAGCAGGAAAAGGAGGTCCTGAGGCGCGCGTGGGAAGAAAGTAAGCCGAGTCGAAAGGGCGAGTGGAGGAGACGGAGATGGGTGAGGGGTGTGGAGAGGATGCCGTGGAAGCAGGGGCAGTAGAGCACTGTACCTCTTGATTCATGATACAAGAAAATAGCGAAAAGAGAAAAAAAGAAAACACTTCGTAGATCAGTCCGTGACGGCAAACGACACTGGAAGCTCCATGGAGTGCCGTTCAACAAAAGAGTTTTAGACCAATTGATCCATCCGACGACCATGGGCCATGGGTTGCATTCGTTTTTTCCCGTCAACGCCGCTGCCCATGCGTGAAAAAAGAAAGCTCAAGAATAGGGCAACTTTCCTCCCACTGTATCATCCAATTGACGCCACCGACGCCCCAAATCGCTCAAGTTCTATATACACAAAAGCTCTTCTTTTCCGTCTACCCCACTCTCTTGTCCTCCGCCTCATCAGTCGGCACCGTCTCCTTTGTCAGATAATCCGCATCCTCGGCCTCTTCGTACTCGGAAATGAGCCCCTGGACCACCTCCTTTGCCTCGTCAAACTCTCCTAGCCCATCCTTGAAAGGGACTTCGCGCTTGTAGCTTTCGAGGAAGGCGTTGCGTTTGCGGAGAGTTGAGTACTGTGCTACTATGCGCTTGAAAAGAGTTGCGATGCCTGTGTGGTTTGCCAGCATGAGGCCGGAAACGCGGTGCGAAGAGGTTACGTAGGGAGACTTCTTGGTCAGTGCGACTTGGATCGAGGCAGGGCCCCAGGGAATGAAAGTTGCGAGGCGGCGTTCGCGAATGCGCATGAGTGATTTGTGTACCTTGTGGCAAGTCAGTGGGATGGGTATGTAGGGGTTACAGTGGGTACAACATACATCCGAGGGGTCTGCTTCTCCTTGGATAATGTTCAAGATAGACATGTAGCAGCTCTTCTTGGTGGGGTTTGTCGAGACCATGCGATTCTTAGGCTGCAATAGACGCCTCATGACATCCAAGACGGTCGTCTTACGAACAGTCTTCGCCTGCTCTACGTTCTCGCCAGAGAAGGGTGTGTAAGACGTCATCAAGAAATGACAGCGCGGTGTGGGAATGAGCGAGGCGACAATACCGACCAGGTCGTTGTGCATATATCCAGGGTAGCGGAGCGTGGTGGTACTGGCCGACATGACGGTTGACACGAGCTGGTTTGTCTGTTCGAACGAGGGGTTCATGACGTGCAGGCGGTCGGCGGCAATCCTGGTGAGTGCTCCGTTGTCGAGGACGACCTAAACAGTTAGCACAAGTGTTTGCGGTGGCTGCTCTGTCTGAACTCACCACTGAATCTGCGTTCTGGGTCAGGCGCCTCATACTCAGCAAACTGTTGTACGGCTGCACCACAATATCGCCATCCTGGGTGTTGGGAAAGACACTGTATGTCTGTATCAGCTTCTTAGGAAATCTGTCGTTCAGCCGTTCGAGCATGTATGAGCCGAGACCAGAACCAGTGCCACCAGCGATTGAGTGCAGCATCATGAAGCCCTCGAGCGAGTCTGAGCCGTCGGCTTCGCGATCAATCATGTCCAGAATATCCTCGTGAACCTGCTCACCCATGCTATATCCCATGCCCCAATTGTTGCCTGCGCCGGTACCATCTTTGTGGATATAGAAGTTCTCGGGGTTGTAGATGTTCTTGTAAGGACTCGCTTGGATCGAATGCAGCACTCTGGGCTCGAGATCCAACAGAATGGCGCGGGGAATGTAGCGCGTGTCGTCCGACTGGTAGAAGAAGACGTCTTTGCGGTCACCGCCCTCTGTCGCAAAGTCCTCGAGGTTGCCGTCCTTGTTGATGCCATGTTCCTGACAGAGCTGCTGCCAGAACTGCTGCCCGACGCTGTTGCCGCACTGGCCGGCCTGCAATGTTATGATTTCCCTAGTGTAGCAAGTCAGAACCAGTTGGTGCGCTCCATGGCGTGTGTGGGTAGACGTACCTGGGCATGGTTTTGTTGGTCAACAGTGTGGTGGCTTACCAACGCGCCCTGGCGGGGTTCACGCGTCGAGTCGCTAAGTTGATGTTTGGACCCTGCCGTCATGGCTCCAGACAAAGCCACTCGTCGGCATCGCTACCGAACTCAACACTGCTGTAACAAACAACATCGAAAATAGGGCAGGGATCTTTTCAAAATGTTTGTATTGCTATTTGCTAACCGATTGGTATTCATTGCTCCTCTTCTTCTTTCATCCTGACCAGCGACTTTCTTTGGAACCCAAACTTTAGCTGGAACAAGAAGGTGTATATCAGGCAGAAGAAGTTCATACGCAACACATCCAGCCATGTCATCACCGTCACATTATCGTTTGTGCCCTCATGCCAGGAATTTCGTACCTCCAGAAACAACTTGGGGTCGTCTGTCACCACACCATCAAGCCCTTGGCGGATATCCCACCGCATTCGACTCTCCTCGTTCACCGTCCAGGCATATACTGGCCGGTGGTCTTTCTGTGCCGCCCGTATGAAGAGCTTGCCCCATGGCGTCATGAGAATGGCCTGTGCCATGTTGAAAGAGACGTTGGGTACTGTGAAGAAGTATGACGCAATAAGCGTCGAGAAGCCAATGTGGGAGACAGGAAAGCCAGGAAGATACCGCGAACACAGTGGCAGGTACTTGGCTGCCCAGCATCCGAGAACAACGCGGCTCTGCCATGGTCGTGATGGCAACGGCGGAACGCTGCGGATTGTATCACCAATCAGACGCATCACATCATCTGCATCGTTGTCGAGCTGCGTTGTATTAGCTCTTGGCCACACAGGTCATCATCGACTGCAAACCTTAATGTCGAGCAACACCCACACATCCGCCAACTCCGGCTGTGCAAGATACTCAAGCAGATCTGCAAGGCGAGGCATTGGCTCGTGAGGCTCTTTCAAGGTTCTCAGTTTACTTATGAACTCATAGTCACAGTCTATGATCTTCTCATCCCTGCCAAAACATCTCTTGAGGTCTTTGTCCTGGCAAACATTAGCCCGAAATATGAAATGGCTCCTAAAGGCTTACATGGGACAACACAACTACACCGTCTCTTGTCAGATGCAAGTCTGTTTCTAGACCTTCGGCTCCGACTTCGACTGCACCTCTAAAGGCGCCCATAGTGTTCTCGGCGAACTTGGCCTTGTATCCTCGGTGTGCAATAGCTTGCGGTTTCCTCCGCCCTGATGCATCCTTACGTGCAAAGCCAAGAGCAGCTATACAGACAGTCAGCGTACACCTCAACCCGAATGGTTACAACAGAAGCTCACCTGGAGGAAACCTGGCCCTGGGACCGAGGAGTGGCTGCTCTACAATCTTATCCAGCTCTCTCGTCAGCCCTTCAAATACTGGCGGTACTCCGACAACCATTTCTTCAAGATGAGGTGGTTGCACGTCGAACAAGCTGTCGACGTCGGTCTTTACCCCAGACATGACGACGTCGCTCTCTAGCCTATTCAACAGCCCGGTGATTCGGCAAGCGCGCGAAGCGGAGATCTCGGCGCTAATGGAACGAGTGCAGAAGTGCACTCAATCAACGTGGTATGCGAAATAGATGAATCGAGAAACTCGCATGCGTAGACGACGAAGCACCTATATTCCCGGAATCAGACATACTCCATTGCAATCTCAACAAGACCAAGGCAAAAAGATCAACGGCGCGGCAAATCCTAGGAAAAGCCTTCACTTTAGCACACACCGCGGATCCCATACATACGCTATGCAATAGCCTCGTTCAAGTGACCCCTCCAAAAGCCTGCCAGCGAGGCGGTCTTTTCCTGTACCCATTCTCACGGGACGTATCCTAAAGCGTGTTAAAACCTGAATCCATGTTACCACAACGGGTATGGATTGGCCAGATAGGCTGAGCTAAGGTCGTTCTAAGATTGTCTTTGATGGTAGCTCCCGGATGCTTCAGGTCCCGAGACGGCCCAACACCTCTCGTTCCAGGACCACCCTTTGTCGCGCACGAGACGTGTCAGATGCTGCAACACACGCAGACCACCGAGTCATTTGAGCGAAGGGGAAATACGAAGCTCCTCATGACATGACAGTGGGACATGTGGGTAATCGCCCTACCCAGTGACTTTGCCCATCTCCACATATCCGTGCTGCCAGAAAAGGCAATTCCGCAACGGCCCATGGAAAACCGTTCTTTGCTTTTCTTCTTTCTCGTCTCAAACAGATCCGGTGCTCTGGATTGGATCCATCGCTTAGATCCGCGTGGCGTGTCGATCAACATTCCTGGCGCTTGGACACCGTCTCATCTAACACACCTGCACACTCCACCCATCCGATCACAGCAGACGCACGGCATGCCCATGCCAGCGCCACGCCTGCAGACCGCAACTCTGGCTCAAATGCCATACGTATTTCCCCGCTGTCCCGGCGAGGAGAATAAGACCACCCGGAAACCAGGTACCCAGCCCGCCCCAGTTCAGATGTGATACGGTGCAGCACGGCTGGGTTTGATTGTCGTGGCGTCCGGAAAGCCAAAATGCCGTGAGCGGTGGACATGGGAAATTCGAGAGCGAAACCGACAAATTAGGAAAAAGAAAGAAAGAAAAGTCAGTACATACATAAGCCACGGCTAACTCGGGACTCTTGGATTTGCTTCTTCAAGGTATTCGGTGATATGTTATGCATGTAAAGTCGGTGTATGGAGTACCTTGGGATCACTATGACATCTGTTTTGACGCAGCTGAGCGTAGCTGGGTCAGGGGAGCACTCAAGGTCTACGCCACAGAAAGCCTCGGTGCAGATTACAATGCCTACACATAGACTAGAGCTGAGACTAATCCATCAGGACAGGACCCTGTCACCAACATGTAAAACTCCGGTGCAACTACACAGCTCCTCAACGTGAGCTCTGAGGCACATTTGCAGTGTTGGTTTTTTTGTTGTTGTTCGTACTAGCCCGGTGGAGCGACTATGATGCAAACACAGAGTGTCTTTCGTTACCGCTCATTCACTACTTCACGTCCAAACTCCTAACCATTGTCTGTTGGACATCACCCCTTCTCTGTCTCTCCCTCTCGTACCAAGCATCTTGGAATTCCACTTCTTCTCATCTCAATCGTGAACTCTTCACCCGTTCAAGCTTCATCATCGACCAAGGTACTAAACTCTATTCATCAAAGTTCGTAAATTGTTTCTACTCTTCTCCGCCACCTACGAAACAGGCTCGAACTGGGGCGTATACTTGGCAGCAGCCTTGGCAAACTCATCCTTCTTACTCGCCCAGTCTGCTATGGCTCGGTGTTGTGGGGCCACGGATTGAAGTTGTGTCTTCATCTTTTCTGTCTCCTCCTTCTTGCCAAGCAGTGTGTTGAGAACAATCAGATTGGCAATTGTATCAGCAGAGGTGCCGTCAATGGTGAGGGCTTGTTGGAGAGCGGCTTCGGCCTCGGGTAGACGGCCAAGATGCAGTTCCGATACGGCTTGCGCGACGAGTGAGTGGGGAGAGGTAGATTGTGCGGTTGTAGCTAGTTCTTCGAAGACGTAGAATGCGGCCTGGTATTTCTCGCCGCCCTAAACTAACGTTAGTGACTTGTATAACCTCGATTGGCTGCGCAGAAGGGTGATGAAGAAAGTAGCAGGGTCTAAGCAACGAACCTCACGCATGCCAACCCAACTCTCAGCAATGTTGACCAGAAGACTGTCCTGTGCCCATTTCCGTGCGCGCTGTGCCTCCTTGGCAGCGAGATCTGTACGGTTTTGTTGGAGGTGGATCTGCACAATGAGTGCTACCCTGTTCAGATGTCAGCCGTTGCGCCTCGACTTGCAAATTGGGGCCGACGCACGCATCCAAGCTGCCTTGGTGCTTGCTTAGCAACTCGAGCGCAGCTTCCGTCTCTCCTGCCCTCTCCAGGATCATGCCCACACAAAGCTGCACAGTCAAGTTCTCCTGTCCACTCTGTTCTGCCAGCTTCTTTGCCTGACTGAGAACATCTTTGCCTTGTTCATAGTCTGCCAGCAACTTTACTGCGACGAGATCTGGTGTCTTCTCGGATGCGAGTTCGCTCGATACGGATTCTGCCTGACCAAGAGCAATTTGGCTGCGGAGCTTTAGGACGCGAACAGGGAGCGCATTCGAGGCTGAGAAGGACGATGTGTCGAAATCAAGAACTTGTTGGTAGGCGCCTGCGTGGAAGGCCGAGTGGATGTTGATGAGCTCTGGGGGGCGTTAGTGGGGTTTCTGGTGTGGTATGCGGCGCCAGACGGTACCTCCTTCTGGGGAATAGGGATCCATGATTGCGACGTGCAGGTAGAATTGAAAATGGCGCAAACAACCTGTAGCAATGGATCCGGGATTGAAGTTGCAATGGTGGTGTTGAAGCCAGATTGAGTTTGGGCTGTCTGCTCGGACCCTGCGAGTCGCTCATTGGCTGGCTTGATCAGCTTCTCCGATGGTAGCCAGCGAAGCGACTACAATTCCCATCTTGACGTTGGACTAATAAACAGCAAAAACACTTGCAGCAGAAATATCAGATGAAAATGGGTGCCAGCAATCAGCAAGTTTGCCAGTGTTCAATCGAGTGGTATGCGCAAACACAGTGCAACAGCGGCTCGGGCGTTAACAAGACCAGCTCCCAGCAAAGACAGGTTTGACACAACGAGAGCCATGTCGAACTATCTATATTCGGGACAGACCCTCGTCTACACAAACACTCAAGCGCTCTACCCAGTCACGTTGTCATCTTATACTCTACGAACAGTAAAAGTCATGAACCTCGTCCCAGCAGGGACCAAGTTGGTCTTCATCCTCTTCGACAAATCTTCCTCGCCAAGCACGGCTTCAATATGCCACTGCGTCCCAGTCTCCCTGCCAACCCGCTCCCACATTTCCTTCCATGACTCGGCATTGTGCCAGAAAGCGTCCATTCCTTTCATCAAGTGCGAGAAGCTGCCGGCTTCGGGCTTTCCTCCTTGGCGCCCAACGATGAGAGAGTTGGGCACTGGTTTCAACAGTTGAACAACACGTTTTGCTGCCTTGACCTGGCCCTCTAAGCTAAAAAGGTGAAAGAAAGAGGCCGTGTTAATGATGTCGATCTTGCCATCCAGCTGCTGCAGCTGGGAATCGTCGTCAAAGATGTCAGCTTCCAGGAATTTTGTCTTCAGACCTGATTTGTCAAGGAACATGTCGAATCCCAAGTCCCAAAAGGTCTGTTTTAGATCAGAAGCATATGTGTTCTCAGATGGAGCGCCGTCGTGAACAAGCTTGCGGACGTCCTGGCCCATGCAGCATCCAAGGTCAAGGAATTGCTCTCCATTCTTGATGCGTTGGAGAACCTCCTGGTAAGCTGGTCCTGCTCCAATAGAAAAGTTGAGGAATCCCCAATTACCCAAACATGGGTATGGGTACTATATAGAGATGTCAGACAGGGCTTCTGTACGTAGTGGGGCGGACTTGCTATCTTGAACGCTTCATCCCTGACATGCTTGATGTGCCCAACTACATCAGCGGACGGAATGTTGCTGTAGTTCTCAAACAGGTCCCTGACATCAGGCTTGGGCTCTTCAATGTCCTTGGTATACCACGGCAACAGCTCGGGATTATCGACATAAGCTTTTGTTGCAACGATTTGCTCGACGGCGCTCCGCTCCTCCTGAGTGGCGTCTCTGTTTGGTGCTTGCCCGTCCATTTGTTTGGTTTCGGACATCGTGCCCACACAGAACACAATGCGTTTGTCAGTTGCCGTTCAACGTTCCGCGTCCATCCTTTTATGCGTTGGGCCAGTCGACTCCTTCTACCCCCTCATTGTCAATCAATAGCGCCTGCGCCACCCTCTACATCAGATCGGCTCCATGATCAACCCGATCACCCACAACATCTCTTCTACACGCACAATACATCGCATCGCGACACGAGCTTGGTCGCTTACAATGGGTATGAAGAATACCGCCGGTGAAGCGGTGTCTTGGGCGGCTGGACTTTCCGATTAAGATGGTGGGGGATGGCGGGGCATGGCTGCCCGCACGGCCAGTGACGTGCATCGATCTAGAAAATTGTGCCCAACGCAAACATTGGGAAAAACTCTAAACTCGGCCAAACTGAAGCTCCCCATATATATCCGCCGACGGCTCTGTCAATCCTCAGTCTCTTTCCCAATTCGCTGCTCAAGGGTCACCTCACCTCACCTACATACCCGATTCTTCACGCGTCCTCCTACCAACAAGATGCCTTCCATTGAGCACCCCACCATCAAGGGTAAGGCGGCGCGAGACAGAAGCCCTCAGTGCATTGTGTGCTGTGGTAGTATAAAGAGCCAAATGGTTGACTTGTGACCTTAGATGGCTGGTTCCGCGAGATTTCCGGCATGTGGCCCGGCCAGGCCATGACGCTCCAGGTCAAGGAGGTTCTTCACCACGAGAAGAGCCAGTATCAGGACGTCCTCATCTTCGAGTCCACCGACTATGGCACCGTCCTCGTTCTCGACAACGTCATCCAGTGCACCGAGCGCGATGAGTTCTCGTACGCTACCTCACAAACGGCATGTACGAGCATTGGCTGACGGAAAGATAGCTACCAGGAGATGATCACTCACCTGGCCATGAACTCCCACCCCAACCCCGAGAAGGTCTTGGTTATTGGCGGTGGTGATGGTGGTGTGCTCCGTGAGGTTGTCAAGCACGACTGCGTCAAGGAGGCTGTCCTCTGCGACATTGACGAGGCTGTCATCCGCCTCTCCAAGCAGTACCTGCCCGGCATGTCCGTCGGCTTCGAGCACCCCAAGACCACCACCATTGTTGGTGATGGCTTCAAGTTCCTCGAGGACAAGAAGGGCGAGTTCGACGTCATCATCACCGACTCCAGCGACCCGGAGGGTCCTGCCGAGGCTCTGTTCCAGAAGGCATACTTTGAACTGCTCAACGGAGCACTCCGCGAAGGCGGTGTCATTACCACCCAAGGTTGTAAGCCCTCTCTCAACCCTCTAAGTCTATGTTCCGCCTTTCGACCTTATGTGTCAAATGGATACTGTTTCGGCCAGCGGCTAACTTTTCTCCCCCGTAGCTGAGAACCAGTGGCTCCACATGCCTCTGATTGTCAACCTCAAGAAGGCTTGCAAGGAGGTCTTCCCCAATGTCGAGTACGCCTACACCACCATCCCCACCTACCCCTCTGGCCAGATCGGCTTCATGGTCTGCAGCAAGGATGCCAACCGCGACCTCAAGAAGCCTCTCCGCAGCTGGTCTGCTGAAGAGGAGGAGTCTCTGTGCAGGTACTACAGCAAGGAGATCCACGAGGCGGCCTTTGTTCTGCCCACCTTCGCCCGCAAGGCCCTCCGATAAGCGTCTGCCATGCAAAAGTTTCCTTTAGTTACGGCTTCACTAGATACCACATGTCAATGACTACCAAAAGACTCCAAGATCACGCAAAATTCTTCACGAAAAGCAAGTTGATGAATATGTCAGTGACTGATTCTGCACTATACGCAGGCTGCGTCTTGCAGAATGGCCTTCCGGGTCTGCCGGCATGCAGAAATGTAAATTGTTTGGCCACAGCGCCATATGTCCATCTGGTATGCCTCTGCTGCTGCGTTCAATTGGGTTCTCTTCAGTCTCGGAAAGCTCATCTGACACACCGCTGGAGTTGTGACGCTGGCAATATATTGACGGGTGTTTGTATGTGTCAAGTTTGCTTCAGACGTGCTGTCAGCCGCCACTGGACAACAACAACAATCCAGTGGAAGCAGTCTTTTGCGCCCAGAGGAAATGCTCCATCATCACCGACGCGCCCCTCATGTTGACATTCAGCCAACGAGATGCACAAGTTTCAGCACACAGCTTCGGCATGGAGATCGGTTAACTGGACGCAAATGCCGCGGAGCGTAGGTGTAGGAACAAGGCGGGCGCTGCAACGCTATCGGCTGTGAGTATGAGGCCATTTTCCACACAACTATACGCGCTCTGCACCGCCACTGGGGATGAGATGTATGAAGTATGTGGGCCGCCGGGCTGGACGGCAGTGCATTAATGCCGTAATGTTCCGCTTGGTCAAGTTGTTGCGAAACCCAGCATCTTTTTTAGCGACAAGTGAGCTGGTTTGGTCCAAACGGCCCCTGTACGAGACGTCAATACGCATCAAGGGGATCCCATGGATGAGAGTAGACTAATATACTCTGGGGCCGATGGATCTAGTATGGAGAAACTCCTGTGTCGCGCGACGATGCGGTTCGGCATGTTTGCCTGAAAGCGTTTGTTCTCAACGGCCCGTACGGTGGCAAAGATTTGGATCAAACCCGGAGAGTATCGTTATGAGCCGATGATGGAGACTAGTGCTCTACGCGAGGAACCCCTCAACTGTGCAGGAGTTCTTAACGCTCTCGAAGGATGCAAGACAAGCGTCAAGGCCATTTGGCGGATCGTGCCTGATGAGACAGGTGCACGATGACTTCTGGGCCGCCTGAGGCTTGAAGGGTTGTGTGTCAAAGTGTTGGTTGGAGTCTAGCTCTGTTCTATGTTTGGTAGAAAGTCCGAAGGCGACCCACGAGTTTTGTGACGCGCGAAGTGTCACAACGAGCCGGCGGCTTAGCCGCAACATAGTGCCGGTAACTTTGTTTGAGGCTGGCGCGTGGGACCGATAGTGCGGCTCTGATTCAGGATTGCGCGATGTCAGCGATGTTGTGCAGATGTCAAGTCAAGTCAATATAGGAGCGTCCTGCATCGTGCCTAAGACGTGCCTCAACCGCAGTCTTTCTTCTGTCTTGCGCGCTCGCTCTCCTCGCACGCGGCTCACCGTCTCGTCGCGTACCCTTCCCTTGCCTTTTTTTTCTTGTCTTGCTCTTCTTCTTCTTCTACTATCACTACTACTTTTATTGGTCGAGCCGGACTCCTCCTTCACAACTGTCACTATCTTCGAAGCGTTATTATACACTCATCACGCCCATGCACTAGCACGATCCATCGCTTCCCTTTTACTTCCTGTTCCATATTCGCCCAGAGGATTCAATTTCCCCGAACCGAATCGTCTGGCTACGTTTCTCCTTGATTGTACATACTTTACCGCGCCAACCGGACTCAACAACCACATAATACCTCAGCTGCCAAGTTCTGCAAGCCGCCGCTTTAGGATACTTGGACGATTACGCAATCTTGACTGGCGTCAGTTCAACAACAGCAAGACAACACGCAGCAACAATGATGTCGGCCACTTACAAGAATGGGGAGCCGTACAGCCCGGCCAAGGTCCACCCGCTTTTGTCCCCACGGGCCAAGTTGAATTCCTCCGACCCTAAACCCGCAGATGCCGACGCCGCACGATTTAATAATCCCACACGCCCAGAATCACCGCAACCTCCCCAGACTAGTGTCCACTGCCCGCTGGATGCGCCGTATAATGCCTCGCTCACTCCCGCTGAGACTGGCGGACCGCCCGCTGTAACACAACCACCACCCAGTCTGACATCAGACGACTTTACAAGAAACCGATCCTCGACCGCAGTCAGCACCTCTTCCTCGATCGAGAACCTCTCCGTCTTGCCTCGTATACCCTCGTTTGGCGAGCACCGCACCCGGAAACACCGCAAGAACGCTTGTTCCATCGACTCGGCTATTCCCCGCCAAACTCTCCTCAAGGCACTCCAGTCCCGGCCCCCACCCACTTCAGAACCCATCGAGACAGCCAACATGGACGAGTCCAACAACGGGCGCCTAGGCGCCCGCTCCAAGAGCATTACTCAGTCGCAACTGGCCAAGGCCATCTCCGAGCTTGAACTGAATACTGGAGACCTGTCTGCCAGTCGGATCGCTGCGCTTGCATCACCTTGCTTTTTCCACAAGAAGTTCGACAAGGCGGTCAACCTGGGCAAGGTGCTGGAAGAGATGTCCGAAGACGAGACAATATCGCACTCGAGGCTCATGCAGACAGCATGCAGCGTCCGCGAGGTCTCCAAGCAGCTTCAGCGACGGCCCATCAAGATGACAGTGCGCAACGTCATGATTGTCACAAAAGCTCGCGACAACAACCTCGTCTACCTTACGCGCGAGTTGACCGAGTGGCTCATGACTTCCTCCCGCTACGGATCAGATGTGGGTGTCAATGTCTACGTAGACCACAAGTTGCGCAAGTCAAAACGCTTCGATGCCCCCTCTCTGTTGGCAAAGGACCCGCGCTTCGAGAACATGCTTCGCTGGTGGACTCCAGATCTCTGCTGGGAAACGCCTGAGATCTTTGACCTTGTCCTTACGCTTGGCGGAGACGGCACTGTCCTCTTCACTTCATGGCTCTTCCAGCGCATTGTGCCCCCGATTCTGTCCTTCTCGCTCGGTAGTCTTGGTTTCCTTACCAACTTCGAGTTTGCGCAATACCGCCCTGCACTAGATAAGATCATGTCAGAAACCGGTATGCGTGTCAACTTACGCATGCGCTTCACTTGCACGGTATACCGTTACCAGAAGAATGCCGCTCAAGGATCGCCTCAACATATTGAAGCCGAGCAATTTGAGGTCCTCAACGAGCTGGTCATCGACCGCGGCCCATCGCCCTATGTCTCGAACCTGGAGCTGTATGGTGACAACAACCTGCTCACTGTCGTCCAAGCCGATGGCTGCATTTTCTCTACACCCACTGGCTCAACTGCATACTCGCTCTCAGCAGGCGGCTCGCTTGTCCACCCTGATATCCCTGCCATTCTCCTGACACCCATCTGCCCTCATACTCTGTCCTTCCGCCCGATGCTTCTCAATGACAGTATGCTTCTGCGCATCGCAGTACCCATCAAGTCGCGCGCCACAGCTTACTGTGCCTTCGATGGCAAGGGCCGTGTCGAGCTCCGCCAGGGTGACCACGTCACCATTGCAGCTTCTCAGTACCCCTTTCCCACTGTGCTCTCGCAACCCACCGAGTGGTTCGACAGCATCAGCCGCACCCTGCGCTGGAACTCGCGCGGTGCGACGCAAAAGGCGTGGGACGGCGACGATGAGGATGCTGAGGACGAGGAAAAGGAGCCAGACTTCGACATCGACTTCGACAATGACGACGTCGATCGCGATTCTGGGTACAGCGCTGAAGGCAGCACCGTAGATGGCAGGGGAAGCCCGATAAGAAAGGGCGTGGTGATGCCTTTCTTGTAAGAGAGAGGACTGCCAACCTCCATGCTGCTCGGGCGGGTTCCCCAGTGGTGTTTACCTATTTCGTCTGGGTCTGAATGTTGTTGGACAGTGTCTTCCGCATTCCTTGTCCTACTTTTTTTCCTTTTTCTTTTAATTCTTATCATTCGTTTATATGAAAGAAATATAAGTAAATATGTGTGAGAGGTAGAAGGGGCATTGGGAGCATATTTGCGTGGGGAGAGGAGAGAGTGATATTTCTTTCAATTTAAGATATCCCTAGAAAGCGTTGCGGACAGATACAAAGTACATAGAAGAAATGAATCGGACAAGGTCGATACATATATAGGGACGAATACTTTCGGCCCCGCAATCTTCCCGGGTATATTTTGGGTTTACTTTTCGTCTTGGCTGTGACAGTTGTACTTAAAGCCGCAGACCTTGTCGCGACACATTTGGTACTTGTAGCGTGCAACATGCCGGCTTCTTTACCAGCATCTTCTTTTTCTTTTTCTTTCATCATACTGTTTCGTCATTTGCCTTTCTTGTGTGGAGGACGGAGTTAGGGACCGTCTTGCACGATATCATATCACAGTAAAGTGATACATGCGACGCAAACCCCGCTCAAAGACGCAGCCAACTGTCAAGTATGTGGCCGGGCTTGAGTAGGGGGCCTAGACTTGTACGAAATTGACGAAAAAGTCAAGAGAAAAAAGCATTTCTTGAAATATGCATGATTGCTAAAACGTTCTCATGTGGTATATACGAGCAAAAAACAAAGCAACGCGGACACGACTCATCTTCCCTTTCAACATATCACCCAGTTGCAAACCCAACCTGAACCGTATGAAAAAAAAAGAATAACAATAAAATCCACACATTTACCTTAACATCAGCGTTCAAGCCCCGTCCTTATACGCCATCCCTCCAGCCTTGACATCAAAATCGATCAACTCATCCATCCCACACACCCTAAACAACTCGCGAGGACCGTACCTCTTCCCATCCTCCTCCACACTCTTTACATTACCCTCGCCCTTCATCTGCTGCACCGCCCTCCGCACGGCCGGATACACAACCTCGAGGGCCAAAAGAGGGAAGATGGCAAGTTTGTACCCAATCTGACGACACTGTTGGACGCCAAAGTCCGGAGAGACGCCACCGGGAACGTTGTTGAAGAGACAAGGGGTCGGCGCCATGTCGATGCAGATGCGCCTTGCGTCCTCGGCGGTAGTGACGCCCTCGAGGAACGCGACGTCTGCGCCCTGTGCGGCAGCGATCTTGAGCCGTTTGAGCGCCTCGTCGTAGCCAAATGACTGCAGCGCATCTGTTCGCGCGATGATGACAATGTCACCGCCGGACTGCTCGCGCGCCAGCCGCGCAGCGCGGATCCGCGCGGCGAACTCATCGATGCTAACAAGCTGCTTGCCGTTGAGGTGCCCGCACCGCTTACTCACGATTTGGTCTTCGAGGTGCAGTCCTGCGACGCCTGCGCGGATGTACGAGGTTACGGTGCGGCCGACCATGACGGGCCCGCCGTAGCCCGTGTCTGCGTCGGCGATGAGCGGCGTCTGTGGCGAAAGAGAGGCCAGCATTGAGGCGTTGGTTAGCATGTCGTTGAGCGTGGCAATGCCCATATCGGCCGCACCCAGTCGCGACATGGTTGTTCCTGCGCCGGTCTAGAGAAACGAGGTCAGCCTTTATGTGACATGGCTATATGGCGACACGTAGGGATGCTCTGATGGGAGAGGAAAGTGATAAAACAGGGTATAATATGTCGGAATGTAGGTGGCATGGCATGACATACCATGTATAAACAGTCTATATCTTCTTGAAGCGCTATGCGTGCTGTGAAGCCATCATATACACCGGGACACGCAATAAACTTGTCTGGATCCGCGAGCATGGCTCGTAACTTCGCGGTGGCCGCCATTTTCCTTATCTTGCGTTGAGATAAGTTTGTTTGGTGTCGCGATGGTCCTTGGTATCCTTGCTCCCAGTGACAAAATTTCCTATCTCTTTCTTTGTAGGGATGCTGTATATATATGTTGGGTATCGAGAAGGCTGATGGAAAAAGGTTGGTGGTTGAAGATTCACCATGCACAACGATGCAGGGTAAGTCTGATAGTAATAGCAGCAACAGTACTAGTAAAGAGTCTGTTCACTAAGGATAAGCACCAAGCCCGAGAGCGATTATACGATCAAGCAAGGCATTAAAACCCTGAACTTGACCCTGGATTGATCACGTCTCGCTGAGTATCGGCGTGTTGCGTAACTCGTTTTCGCCAGCCAAAGACGTTGAGAAGGAGCTGTCATGTTCCTTTTCCTTTCATGCAACCCCCCAAAAAACGAGAAGACCCCACTAATAGAATGTGCAGAGGATCCGAAAAGGGAAGCGATAGCTACACTTGGACTTCAGATCAGGCACATCTCCGTCCGACGAGGGAGAGACCCGCTGAAGCAGGAGGCTTTTTTCCCTAGTCGTTACTTGGATTACAGACCAACCGGAGAGGACTCCTTGCATATTTCCTTGGCCTAGTTTAGTATACGTCGGGTGCACATCAGAATCCCGCCGACCAAGTTGTAGTGATTGGTACAAACGATGGTGCAAGTCAAAGTTGCCTGTCCCCGTAAATCACTGGGCATGACATGCATCGATCGCCTTCGTTTTTAGATCCTGTCGGTCAAATATCCATGACAACAACATCGGAATGTGGCGCAAAGGGGAAGGAGTTAAGAAAAATCAGCGTTTCGATCAGAAAACCTCTATCGTTGAACATATAATCGGAGAAAACGCTTCACGTATCCACCAAAAGTGCATCATAAGACAGTGCAAACAGGCCCCACAAGTCGAGCATTCTTGTGAGAAGTCCATGTGGTGGTCACCCCGCAATGCATGCCCTCTTCGCTGACGTAATGATGCCCGCCGAATTTCGCCGGTAGTCTGTCCGATACGGCGCCTCACGCGGGTCCTCTCACTGGTTGGACACCAAGAATGTGCAGACAGCTCGGTCTCGCCGACATTCCACGCGGCTTGTGGTAGGAAAGGGTAATATCATCTGAGAGCGAGGGAAGGGATACCTCAATCTGTATGTTAACCGATGCTGACATACGTGTAACCGGGCAGGTGGGGTTCTTTCAGGGAAAAAGTAAATTCGATTTAAGTGAGCTGCCTGCCAGCCTCATAATCAAACATCCCACATTCGATTTGTATTCGACCTCTTATCGTCTATCGGGCCCTCCAAGTAATTGACGCAAGAATCCTCATTAGCGCTCCATGGTCAGGATGCGTGGCTCAAGTCGTGAGAGACGGTTTACGGGTTTGCTGTCCTTCGATGACGTTGTCCGCTCTTATTGACGATGGAAAATCGCCCTCTGCTTCACTTCTGTTCTCGACCGAACAGTTCTCGTCGACCAGAGAATACCGCTCCTCAAGCGTGTTGTTGCAGCTCCAACACGAAACAACAAGTCAAGTCCGGAGGGCATTTTCTGTCCTGAACCACATAGAGTCCAGTTCCTTGATTGCGGAATGACCTCTTGTGTGACCATTGCTGTCCCACCGCAGTGGCCAATCCTATCATTCATTGTCCGCAACATGCGCCTTGCTATCCATGACTGTTGCAAGAGGCATTCTACTCGCATGCGAGCTGAACAAACCAGGTCGTCTTATGGAGTGCTTGTTCCAAAACATCGGGTATGCTTGTTCGGCCATATATTCTCCATACAGTACCGGGTTTCGCACTCGGATCTCGATGGCTCCCAAGCTCTTTCTGTCCG
>JAODYC010000060.1:0-19573 GCA_026262405.1 Curvularia hawaiiensis
CTATGGTCGTATGTGAAAGGATGGTTCACTGCTACCGTACAAGTCGGGAAGGCGCGTTATCGTCTTCTGGAGCGGGATTGCCTTAGTAAACGTAGATAAAGTCCTCGTTCTTCATGTCGGTCAAGTCTGAGAACCCGTTGTCCTGCTGTTGTGGCCCCTCTTGAGATTCACTCTCTGCGCCTTTCTGCGACACCTTCTTTTTCAGCATACTCTCGTCGACTCGAACTGCGCTCTTGCCCAAATCGGCTCTTCGTTTCGCATGTTTCTTGTTCAGGAATGCCAAGTAAAGCGGGATTAGGAGCGAGGTCACAGCTACTAGGGCAAACATGACGAGATTCGCAATGAGGCCTGGACGGTAAAGTGGCGCGTCATCAACAGAGTAGAGTAGAGGGCCAATAACGTTGCCAGTGCACATGCCGATGAAGACGATGGCTGAGGTGCATTTCTTCTTCGTATCGCCGGCAGTATTTTGAACGTGCCAGGTGTAGATCAAAGGTGTGATGGCTGCAAGGCAGGAGACAAGGTAGTAGCCAAATAGCAGGACGCCTTTGTGTCGACGGGGAACTGTGAGCATCATGATTGTTCCTACAATTGGCAGAATGGCAACGAGAGCGATGGCGAGGCCTTTGCGGCTCCAACGCGCAGCACCCCAAGCGGAACCAAGGATGCAAACAATTTGGATCACGCCAAATGGAATGTTGAACAGAATGGATTGGAAGTTCGTGTAGCCAAAGTCGCGGATGATGAGATTGCCAAAGGTCGAGATACCGCCGCTTGCGATGCTGCACAAACAAGTTAACGAAATCTCAACAGAAATTATTGAAGAGGGGGAAAGTGACTAACGAAATTGCAATGATAGCAATAAACCAGCACCAAGTTTTCAGGTCGATAAACGTCTCCCAGACTTGATCCCACTTCCACTCTCCCGACTGGATGCCCATCTGGTTTGCTCTCAGTCGCTCCACGGCGATCAAACGCTCTCGTTCACTCAGATACTTTGCCTTCATCGGGCTATCCGGCATCCATATCAAAACCACGAGCGAGTACACCACGGTCAAGAGACCGCAGAACATGAAGATGATCTGGTATTTGTACAGTGAATCGCTGTTGATGTGTCCCAGGCCGTAGGTGAACAGTGAGCCGATGATGAATGTGACACCATTCATTGCATTCCAGCATCCAGTGCGGAGCGTCTGCTCAGAGCGCCGCCACCACATAGTCGTCGTGGCGACACAGGCAGGCGCAATCATGGCTTCGAAAGAGCCGAGGACAAAACGTAGACCGAGAAGACTGGGGAAGTCCGTACAGGCTGACATGATGGCTAGACTACTGCCCCATAGGAAGATGGCTGCTGCGATAACTTTTCCTGTAGGCAGCTTGACCAGAAGGTATGCAGCGAGCGGTTGCATAACCAATTGCGCAAGGTAAAGGATTGATCCTAGCCACGAGTACTGTCGTCCAACAAGATTCGCATCCTTCTGAATTCCGAAAATAGAGACGTAAGAAAGAGAGGACTTGTCCAGTTGCTGGAAGAAGTAAGCACCGAGGAGAAGAGGAAGGACTCGGCAGTCGACCCGTTTCAACACTGCGCGCTCCTCTTCGTAAGTGAAGGATGCATCTTCGCCATGCACATCGGCTAGAAACCTGGCAGCTGCGTCACCTTTCTGGATGGCTTGTGCAGGTGGTGAATGCTCGAGATGTGTAATGGCATCGTCTTTAGAGTCTCTAGCGTGAGAAGTCATCGCGGTTTGCAGATAGGGAAACAAAGACGCACAAGTACCCTTAGGAAAATCTATCAAGAGGTATATTCGACTACTTATCGGCTTACGACAACCACTCGGAAAACAGGAACCGAGAAGTTGGGTTTTCAAACCTTGTCAACGCCTTGGTATAGAAAATCACCCCCTATGGCAACCCGCCTATCAACTGATGTCCTTGGCCAGACATAATCAGCAATAATCCACGTATCGAATCCTCAGTATGCAGGCGGCTGTTTAGGAAAGACACCGTGTCAGGCGATGGCCGTCTTCCCCGCACAAGCTCTCCTTGTCATCCTTGGTCATTCTCCGTTGCACTTCCCCACGGGGGTGGACTCTGTGGGGTGTTTAGTACAAACTTAGGTACTCCTGCGGCTATTTTGACAGCAAGAGGCATGATCGACATGTTGACACGATGCGGTTGTATGACTCGGAGTATGCTATACCGAAGAACGAGGGGCTTGACCGGGGTATCGCTGAACCGACAACCCATACCAGCACATTTCCTAAGACGTTAAGAAGTAAACTGCGGAACAAAGTCTTGGTATTCACATGCTCGGTTCGACTGGTTTGCTTGTTTGTCATTCAGAAGCATGGCGGATACAATGAAGAAACAGAAGAAGTACGCTTTGATCGGCACTGGTGGTCGCTCTTCATTCTTCTATACTGCCATAGCAACCACATACAAAACCACCTCTGTCATTGTAGCCATATGCGACACAAATCAAACACGTCTCGACTATGCGAACCAACAACTACAATCCCTTGGGCATGCCCCAGTTCCCACATTCAAAGCCCAAGACTTTGACCGCATGATCGACGAGACACAGCCCGACGAAGTCATCATCACGACCATCGACCGCACCCACAACAAATACATTGTGCGCGCTCTCGAGCTCGGCTGCAATGTGGTAACTGAAAAGCCCATGACCATCGACGCGCCTCGCTGCCGCGAAATCTTCTCCGCCGTCGAGCGCACAGGTCGAAAAGTCCGCGTAACATTCAACTACCGGTACGCACCGCACAACACCAAAGTCTGGGAGCTCCTACGCAGCGGCGCCATCGGCACTGTGACCAGCATCCACTTCGAATGGATGCTCAACACGTCTCACGGCGCAGACTACTTCCGGCGCTGGCACCGCGACAAGCGCAACTCAGGGGGTCTGCTGGTGCACAAATCCACGCATCACTTTGACCTCGTCAATTTCTGGCTGCAGTCGCGACCGGAAACCGTATACGCGCAGGGCGATCTGCGTTTCTACGGCCGCGAGAACGCAGAAGAAAGAGGCGTAACGACGTTTTACACGCGTGCCCACGGAAGCGAAGTAGCGGCTAGCGATCCCTTCGCGCTGCATATGGAGAAGAATGAAAAGCTGCGGCGTATGTATCTGGATGCCGAACACGAAGATGCCTATTATAGGGACCAGTCTGTATTTGGCGACGGCATCAGCATAGAAGATACCATGTCGTTGTTGGTGCGATATCGCAATGGTGCAGTGCTCACCTACTCGCTCATAGCGTATGCGCCATGGGAGGGATTCCGTGTCTCGTTCAATGGGACAGGCGGGCGACTGGAAATGGAGGTTGTAGAGAATAGCTATGTGAATAGTGGAGGTGACCAGTCTCTTGAGGGCAGTCTGGAGCAGAGAAGTATCACGTTGAGGAAGCTGTTTGAGAAGCCTGTTGATGTTGAGATTCCAGATAGCGTGGGCGCGCATGGTGGCGGTGATGAGGTCTTGTTGGCAGATTTATTTGGCGAGCAGGGTGCGAGTATCAATGGCGATATGAGGGCTGCCAGTCATATTGACGGCGCGCTGAGTATACTGACGGGTATTTGTGGGAACAAGAGTATGGCGACGGGACAGGTAGTGAGGGTTAGTGATGTATTTGACATATGAGCGTAGGTAAATGGAAATGACAATTGTTAGCATCAGAGTTAGATTTGGACGCAACTCTCGTTGTCTGTTGATCGCCAATAGTAGTTTTGGAATACATGAGCTCATTAAAGGATATATATAAGGTACAGGAAGTAGAACATGAACGAGCGTGGAGGTCGTGTAAGCTATAAAACATGTACCGTACTCATACTGAAGGACGAGCACTTTCGCAGCCTTCAGATAACGTCCTCATGCGTTGTAGAATATGATTCTGGTCGTGAAAGGGGCCCTTCAAACCATCGATGTTGCACGTACAACCTCTTGACTAGTACGTGTACATCACACCTGCAGCCGGCTAGTTACCAAACTCTGCATCACAGAAGGGCAGGTACTGCACAGTAAGCTGTGTGGCCATTGAATTAGATAAGGTTCTACCATCACACGTGGTGTCGTAGTTGTATCCAGAAGCCGCTGTGCATGGCGTGCCGTCGCACTCGCTCTTTGAAAAAGGCGAGGCTGGAGTGGGAATAGCTATACTCGTATCCACAACTGGCGATGACATGGGATCGGCTGTTGGTGTGACCCAGAAAGATTACGTAGGCTTGTTTATTCCCGTGGAGAAACTCGATGCAGAGGCGGAGGGAGTAGGTGAGGCGCTAATCGTGATTGTGCTCAAGGTAGATGGTGCCGCAGTCGGTCTCAAAGCGGGCACCGAGGTACTGTTGGAGACAGCCCGTAACGTACTCGAGCATCTCTTTGTGAAAAGGACGCTAGTGCCTTTCTTTTCCCTAGCCAGTCTATTGAAGAACTTGCAGGTATAGGTCGAGGGCATCGAGGTGTTGGCCAGTTCAAAGCCAAAACATCCTGTGTCTTTATTGCAGATTGACTCGCATTCGTCGGCGCTGGAAACACCCACAAGAATTTGGGTGATGTTTGCGGAAGTAGAGGCGCTGCATGAAATACGATATTCGGATGTACATTTTGCCTGAGTGCCAGAGCAGATGTCGGTTAATGAAGCTGATCCAGCGGGAGCACAGTCCGGGTTGTTGAGGTATGGACATGTTGAGTTGGAAAAGTTGCTAGAAGGGATGGGAGAAGACACGACGGCCGGGGTGCTTGAAACTGGAGTGCTTGCGGGGACACTGGACGTTCGTTCAGGCGAAATAGGAGTGCTCGAGGATCCCAGAGCTACGGCTCCCAACGGCGCCGCCATCATCGCCCCCAGAAAAATAAGGTACCGCATAATGAACGAAATAGGACTCTTCAAGTTGGAGCCTTTGGAAGCGGTGTATAAAAATTAAGATAATGATAAAAGAATGACTGCGGTATTCGCTAGGTACGTACCCCAAGGGGAGTAGAAAACAACATATATACGCTGCCAGGGTAAATTTAAAATGAACCCGCCACATCCAAAAAAGCTCTGTCTAGACAAAGCGCATTTCCACAATTCACATACTATTTCACACCTAGTACGCCATAACCGAAACTCGCGTTTCTAGATCTCAGGGGGAGAAAAATAGACGACGCCATAGTCCGGTCCCGTACCATTGTTTCGGTGCGGTCGAGACTCTCACGCTATGGGTAGGGAAAAATAGAATACGCCGAATTACCGGGCTTGCTTCATAATACATGTTTAGGTCAACGTAGAGAGCAGTGGCTACAATAGGAGACGGTGACATAAACACAGCGTACCTCTAGGAGCTATGCTATGTAAGAACTAAAGTGTAACATCAAGTAGAAGTAGTTGATGGTTTAGTTTAGAACTTGTGGCTCTCGCCCACGTGTTCTATATTTCCCACAGGGTGCTCTCAGAAAAAACGTCCTTTACCCCTGAATCCATCCGCAGCTAAACTATGGTTCGCGACGCTACCTGTGGCGTTCCGTCAGCCCTACTTAAGTGCAAAGCTAAATAAGTGCCTCTTGCTAAGTGTGGTAATTATCCCAAAAAAGAAAAACTAGGTCGCTGGAAAATCTCAAACGGTTAGTCAGCCAGCCGAGAGGCAAAAAAGGAAGAGACCCCTAGGGTCGCTAGCATCGTACGAACTCCCTACCATCCACATTCAAAAAAAAAAGGTGACTGAAATCGAGAAAAACGGATCTTCTGAACAATTACATAGATGTATATTTTCATCATCTGTTTCTTTATGTATACAATATAGTTGGGTGTGTATTCTATCCACACCCACTGATGATAATGCTCCAATGCTACGCTTCTTCTTTCTCGTATACACGGTATTCTTACAAAAAAACAAGTGTACTAATACAGAAGAGGTCCTGTCATCACCTCTTTTCCTTTGATAAGGTAGAAGCAACAGGATATCTTCAATTGACTAACCAACTAATACTTCTTCTTTCTCTGCCTGACATGCGGATCCTGGCCCTTTCTGTTCCGCTTTTGCCGATCGGTCGGCGGGCGATACGGCTCTTTGCCGAATTCTTCACGGTATAAGCTTAGCATGTATTCATCGACGTGTCGCTTCTGCTTTTCGTTGCCGTTGGCATCCAGTTCCTCTTCATCCTTGAATGAGGTAGCGCCAGCATTTTCGGAAGCAGCCCTTGTAGCATTGACGCTTTCATTGAAGTCGACCTTGTCTTCCTGAATCTCGTCGACAATTTCCTTTTGTGCGACGTTTGCTGCAGCACGGTCTTCCGTGTCTTCCACATTGCCCATGACGCGTGCGTCGCCTAAAAGGCCAATCTTTTCACCGAGCACGCGTTCCATGGCTGCACCAGCCTCATCGGTAGTGTCGATACCCATGTCCTCATCCAGTGCGTCCCGCCAGGTGACTCGATTGAACGTGTCGGTGGTGAAATCACCTTTTTGTATGATGACATCATCGAGTAGACGCTTCTGATTTGACTTCCGGAGAATGTTGGCTTCGATAGTGTATTCACTCACAAATTTGTAAATGTGAACATCCCGCGTTTGACCAATTCGATGAGCACGATCCTGGCATTGTTTGTCCATGGCTGGGTTCCAGTCGAGGTCGTAGAATATGACAGTGTCAGCGCCAGTGAGATTGATACCGAGACCACCGGATCGCGATGACAGGATGAAGCACAAGATGCGGGGATCATTGTTGAAGCGATCGGTGAGGATCTGACGCTGTTCAATCTTGGTAGAACCATCGAGACGCAAGTAGCGATGTCCATGGATGTTGAGGAACTGCTCCAAGATGTCGAGGACCTTCGTCATCTGAGTGAAAATGAGAGCACGGTGGCCTCCAGCCTGCAAGTCTCGCAAGAGTGTCGCGAGGCGTTGGAGCTTGCCGCAATCGTATTGGAGGAGACGCTTATCAGGAAATGCGATGGACTGGCGGATACGTGATGAGTGGAAGGGATCTGGTTGGTGTGCTACTTCTGAGGATCGGATCAAGTCGACACCACGTTTCGACAAAGTCAGTGGGGTAAGCTCCTCGGCTGCAACAGCCGGCGTGACACATGTGAAGTGTGTGATGAGAGGCTCAAAGGCTTCAGCACGTTGCTCCAATGTGGGGATCATGTCGTAGAAGTGTGTGATTTGTTGATCGTGCCATTGTGATAAGACCCTTTGAGACTTCGGAGACCTGAAGCCGAGACGACCGTGATGTCGTTGAACAATATCATATTGTGGTATATTCTCTGGCCGTGGTTGTAGGTGAGCCTGCCCAAAGCCATGGTATGTCGGATGAGGAGCGTGGTGTGTGCGGTAAAGCGGCGGCCTGGGTACTTTCTTCCCCTCTGTGATGGCACCAAACGTGTACTCATGCCAATCAACCGTCACTGCATCGATAATGTCCTTTCCGTATATTGGCATAAACTGGGTGCGAGCACGTGTAAGAGCGAGGCATGTCTGTAAATGGTCTCTAACGGCCACTTGCTCTCGTTTTGCCATGGTTGCAAGTGTCGACTGTAACGGGGAGGTTCCTGCCTCGACGGGTTTGTTGATACGCCGGGTCTGACGCTCAATCAGGTCTTCCAAAGGCCGCGTGGCACGGATCGGATAAGTACGTCGAGCATGGCCCAGCTGAGTCTGTTCTCGACGTACGAAGTTGAGATTCAAGGCGTCCAGGTTTAATTTCTTCTCTTCCATATTTTCTTGCAATCGCTTCCGGATAAGGAGATCTTTGATCTCGTACTCGGCAGCGACAGATTTTGGCATCGCCATAGACGTTACAATGGCTCGCGTTTCAAACAGGTCAGGGTGGTTACACACTTTGCGCAGTGACATCAAGCAGTTGATAATCGACATGTAGTTGCCAGAGGCCAGAATCTCCTTTGTCGATGCACGGCCCATGAAACCGTCGTAGAGTTGTCGTTGCCGTTTAGACAGCTTGCAGTAGACTACATGCTCGTACTTGGCTGGCATCTGCTTCTCAACTTCGGATTTCAACCGTCGAAGGAGGTAAGGTCGGAGAACCTCGTGGAGGCGCTTAACGATCTTCTGTGCCTCTGCGTCGAGCTGCTGGCGACCTTGGTCCAGAATTTGTGACGTAGGGTTTTTCAAGGCCAGCGTGAATTCTTCCAAACCAGCAATGCGACCTTCTCCTGCAAAACCCGCCGGCATCAGGAAGTAAAGCAACGACCAGAGCTCATCAATGTTGTTTTGAAGAGGAGTTCCCGTCAACAGCAGGCGTCGTTCAGTCCGGAGATTAAGCATAGTTTGCCAACGTTGAGATTTGAAGTTCTTGATGTTGTGAGCTTCATCCAGCACAAGATAGCGCCAAGGACGCATCTTGAAAGCCGCAGCATCTTGAAGAATGAGTTGGTACGATGTGATGACAACATTGTACATGTCCTTGCCGGTGTTGCGCCACCCCAATCGCTTTCGTTTCCGCTCGTTGATATCGCCATAGTAGGTAAGGATCTTGAAACCAGGTAGAAACTTTCGGAATTCCATCTCCCAGTTGAGCATAACACTCGTGGGCACAACGACCAAGTGTGGTCCCCAGATCTCGTGGCGAACAGCGAGGTAGGCCAAGAGCGAGATGGTCTGTATGGTCTTGCCCAAACCCATTTCATCTGCTAGGATGCCGTTGGTATCAGACTCGTACAGGTTTGCAAGCCAGTCCAGTCCGTCATGCTGATACTCTCGAAGCGTACCTCGGAGTAGAAATGGAACTTCAGTCCTTGGTGGCGAGGAAGCATGGCGAGACCGAGAAGCACTCTTAGTGTATACAACATCTTCCATAGGCGCGGCATCGGTGGCTTCGTCTTCGACTGACGGTTTGTGCTCAACAACTTCGATGGAAGGAGCAGGCTCGGAGGGTGCCGTGTTCCCATTGACGTGTGGCTCATCCGTCTCGGCAATCGAATCATGTCCATTCACATGAGGCTTCTTGTCGTCGTCGTCATTCACAGGGGTGGAAGCATGGCCATTGGCCTGCTCTGTCGACTGTTCCGCTTTCTCTGGCTCTTCATCCTCAATTGCGCTCTTTGCAGTCTCCTTCAATTTTTTGACATCTTTGGGCGCCAGGAAACCCATGAGGCCCAAGTCTTCTTCTCCACTATCATCTTCCTCTGAGTCGCCACCCTCTTCCCCTTCGTTGTCTTCGGTTTCGGAGCCTTCGTTGCTTGACCAAGCTTCACTGCCAGATTCCGAGCCTTCATCGTCCTCTGAATCCATGAGAGCATCGTCGACCTGGTCGAGCTCAACCGTAGCTGGGTCAATGTAACCTGGTTTCTTCTCGTCTTCGTCATCTTCGTGGCCATGGAATCCGTTCGTGAGCGTTTCCGGAGGTTCGTTGCCGTCTTCAGCATCAATGTCCGGGTCGGGAGTCGGTGCAGGCGTGCGTTCTGCATCGTCTTCGTCTTCGTCTTCTGATTCACCTTCTGATTGAGAACTACTATCTGGTAAGTCTGGGAGTTGTCCGTACTTCTCGCGTAGTTGTTCGGCAGTAAGATTCGCATCATCGTCTTGCTCAATATCAGACTCGCTATCTGAACTCGAAGACATGACATCGTCATCAAGCTGCTGCTCAGAGGTATTCGAAGCCCCGCTCTCGAAATCTTCCATGTCGTCGAATTCTCGATCATCGCTCACCAACGAAGATGCGCCATCACCAGCAGTACGACCTCCCAGAATTTCTTGTGCCTGGTTGAACATGTCGTCCATGGCCTTGTGCCCGAGCTGCACCTGTTCTTCCTCGTACCTGGCCACACGCTCCTTGTCGATTTCGACCTTGACCAGGCCCCACGCATCTTTGACATCCTTGACCAGCTGCTTGTACCGCACCACTTGGCGGTCCGTCTCTTCTTGTTCGATTTCGTCCTGGCTCTTCCGCTTGAACTTGTTTTTCCAAAACTCATAGGCATCTCTAGCTAGTGCCTTTGCTTGTCGGCGGTGTAAAATCTTCTCTTCCTTCAGCAACTTGTTAAAGTGCAGGGCATGCACAACCACATGATCCCAATGACCGTACTGAGCTGGCGGTTCTGGTGCAGGCTCAGGAGCGTATATGCTACATCGGGTTTGACTCAATACTCCGTGCTCGGCAGCTTCAACAATCTGTAACCGGCGTTTTGCTTCGTCCTCAGCCTTCTCCTGTGTTATCCGCAACGCCTCCTCGCCCTCCAATGGGTCGTCTTGCTGCAACCAGTCTTCGAGCGAAGCATACTGAGATTTGGGCGGGGCGTGGTGGGGGTGGCGGTTGGGAGGGTCGGGCTTTCGCAGTCGCAAACGCAGCCGTGGCGCAGGTATCGATGAATTGGAGTCGTCGGGAGACGCGTAGAGGCCAGCGTCGGGATCATGGCCGTTCGTATCAGGGGTATCTATCAACTCATCGCCTTGAGGATCAGTCGGCACCTGGGTACCCCTCCGCGGGCGGCCTCCCCGCTTGCGGGTACCGCCACCGGGCGACGCGTTCTGCACTGCAGGCGATGTGGCCGGTGTCTGCTTTGCAAGTGCGGAGGTCTTGGTGTTCCGCTCAGACTTGCGGGCCGGCGTGCTCAACGACTGTGTGGAAGCCTTCTTAGCGAGAGCGGATGCCTTTCCTTTCGAGACCGGCGTAGGCCCTGAGCCATTGCGCACCTCGCGTCTGCCCGCAGTTTTAGGGGTACCATTCGTCTGCGTCGCTTTCGTCGTCGACCGCGAGGCGGGCTTCGTGGGCTCCGGTGTGGGCGGCGCGGTCTCCCTATTTACACGTGATGACTTCCTGACGCCATTCTCGAAGACTGTCGTGGGTCCATCAGCCACAAACGACTTCCACGGGGGTGATGCAGCGCGTGATGTTGAGCGACGCGGCGTGGTTGTGTCTTCCAGTTTCCGCCGCTTTGCAGGCCGCTCAATGACGCCACCACCATTGCCATTTACAGACGCAGAGTGTTCTCCTTCGCTGGCGGTGAGAGGCGCATTGTCGTCGCCGGTGGCATCTCCATTTGGTGCGATGGTGGAGGGGCTGGGTGCGTCGGTCGGGTCGCGTGGTGGGATGGAATCGAGGTCGCGATCCGCGGCAGTAACTTCTTCCATTCAGGAAGGGCGGGAGAGGCGGCCTGGGGAGCCTGTAGACCACCCGGCACGCAGCCAAATCGACATATATCAGCTCAAAACGGACGGCACAGAGGAGTGTGATGGGTGCTGAAAGCAGTGGAAGGTCCAGATTCCAGATTTTGTCTCGCGCTGGGATGATGCAATGAGATGGTGAAGTTGAGAGATGGTAAAAACAGCGCCTGGCGATAATGTTTGGCGACAATCACGCTAACGACCGGCACGGGCGCGCATAGCCAACACTTTGACGCGCAGCCTGCAAGACCAGTAGTAAATCTTTTCGTACGGTGCATGCACTGGAGATGTTTAGATGGGCTATTCAAGGTAGCAGTGTTTTTTTTTCCTTTCCGGTAACTCTCACTATTGCTACCGTAAGGGAAGGCTGGTGGTTCTAATGGTGGGCGTCTCTACCTACAGGTAGGAAGACCAGGCGGACCCACTTCCGTCCGCCAAGCCCAGCTGGGGTGCCGCAACTGAGCTCATCGCGAACGACACACCAAGCCAGCACCCCGACGAATCCGCCTTATCCCCCACATTTGCGCCGCCACGTACGTTCCGAACCCCGTCAATTGCCTCGAAGGCTCACTCACAATTACCTCCAGCATGTTCTCCAGGCGCATTGTCGCGGCCCGCCCGCTCGCCCGATCCATTGTCCCCGTCGTCGCACGCCCACGCCCGCAATTCACTCAGGTCCGGACGGCTCTGACCGACGCTGAGAAGGCCAATATCGAGCTCTCCGACCCCAATCAAGTACGCCTTTCCCCTCTATGGCTCTGGAATCCCAAGCAAAGGGGAGGATAGGAGATACTGATTTGATGTGTGTGACAGAATGGCGGCTACATCAACCCACCTGCTGAGAAGCGAGGAAACCGCGATCCCTACGGTGATTACTGGGACAAGCAGGAGCGCCGTAACTATGGCGAGCCATGCCACGAGGACAACGATATTATGGGTGTCCTAGCCCTGCACGACTACAACCACTTTACTCCCCAGTGGGGTTTTGTTCTCATGGGCACATTTATTGCGACCGTCTTTGGCCTCTGTGCCGCTGTCAAGACCGTCTACCCCGACAAGATTAGTGTCCCTAAGACGTACCCAGATGGTCTGGAGGCTGAACTTGGAGGCAAGGGCGCCGTACCGGTAAGTTGATTCGCAGACTTGTTGAAGTCGATGTAGAGCTAATGTCGTCATAGGCGAGGAAGCCCGGTGAGACTTGGTAGATTACTGACATGCGCAAAATAAGTCGTGTATACAATATCACTTCAATGGAATTCTCTTTGTCATTCTGATATCTCGGACAATATATATCTGATGTTTGCTTGGCATTCTTGACTCAAGCTTCACCTCATCACAGTATTTTCTCTAGTTCGCATACAACCTGGCCACGACTTCCTAAAGGCTATTCAAAAAAAAAAAAAGACAAGATCTGTAACGTGTTCTTGGATACTGGGGATACGTCCCATTGTCACCTCCAATACGTTCACACAAGTACACGCACACGTGCTCTCTTCTTACATAAAACATGATGCATAAACATCTATCTATCTACCTAGCTATCTCCTTATCAATGACCCTAACCCAACATTGCCCTCAGTAGAGCCCAAAGGATAACATTAAATATATCGTCAGAAAACCTCGCACGTTCCTCCTGCAACCTTCTTCCCCAAGAACCCTACGAAGAATGAACGCCAGGCCAATAAACCATTCTTATCTCGCTTCTGCTGACGAAAAGCCTGAAACCAGTCATCGAATAAGAAAAAACCCCAGATAATGATGCGAAGAGGTATCAGAAGAGAAGGCGAAGTAGAAAAGAAAACAAGAGGGGAATAGCAAGGAAGAAAGAGGTAGAAGAAAAAACGCCCACCCGTCACCACGCAAAGGAACTACAGTTGGGAAGCACATATGTGGCAACAAGAACGCTTATCCATGCTCCCATATCTTTGTTTTACCGGCGCCCAGGACCCATACCAGTCATTCGGCCGCCACCAGCATTCAGACTCTGGCGCACAATTGCCTCTGCTGCCTGCGCAGCTGCAAGTCGTTCCTGTACATGTGATGTTAGCAAAGTCCAGAGCAAAATTGGTTGTTCGACAGTGGATGGCATACCTTTTGTCTACTCCGGTCTTTCAAGTACCTCTCCGCCTCTGGTCTCATTCGCAGAATTCTCAATATCATGTCGTCGTTTGGTTCAGCCTGTGCCTCTTTCCTTTTCTCTTCCTTGGCCTTCTTCATGGTGCCCAGGTTACGGGACAGCATGATTGTCTTGTGTTTTCTTGTCGGCATGCCAGCGAACCCTGCTGCTCCACCAAACTGGTGGCCCATGGCTGGTGGCGCAGACATGCGGTTTAGTCGTTGTGCCTGTTCTTGCTGTCTCTTCGCGCTGGCTGCAGCCATGGATTCAGACGTGCGGATGAGGTCTTCCGTCGCCTCAAAGTAGAAAAAGTTAAGATTCTGCAGCTCGTGGTATTTGGGCGACTTGAGAACGTCCATGGGTACTCCCTCGACGTTGCCGTCCTCGTCCACTGCATGGAAGAAGTCGAACAGCATCTTCAACCACTTGAATACAATGTCCAGTTCCTGTTGGGTTAGTGGACGCTGTTGCGAAAGCTTGTCAGAAAGTGGAGGGACCAGTAGTGACTCTATTGTGGAGAGCGTTTCTTTCCACAATCTCGTCATGACCATGATCATGGCCGCATCTGTCAGTGTCTGTTTCATAATGGCAAAGTTTTCGTCAAAGTATACAAAGAGAGGTCCCAGAGCCTGCGTGATGTCCTGCTGTGTAGGACCTTGGATGACTGACATGGGACGCGCAGATCGGAAATTTCCCAGGTAGTTTGTGACCTTGGAGGCTACTCCCTTATTGAGAAGAGCATCGAGCGAGCGACGAGAAAGCTTGTATCCAATGAATGACGAGAGCTGTCACTGTTAGCTTAGTCAAGTAGTGTGGTGCGCTTATACTACCTTGTCTGTAATCTTTCGTGTCATATCCCGCTCAGTCCTCTTAAGTGTTCTGAACGCCTTGCCAAAATAGAACTGGATGTCGTCTCGCTCGCCTTCCATGCTGACACGCAACAGCAAGCGGCCCTGTGTGTCCAGATCGAGCCAGTACTCGCGGGGCATGTAGTCTCGGAAGTGCGATGGATCGAGCTTGAGCGATGTTCGGCCCACGCAGTCGTGATCGCCCATAGCATCCCAATCCCATATAGTCGCGACGACATTGAGTGGGCCATTGGTGGTGATGTCAATGGTTTCTTCCCAACGGGGATTCAAGTTACGATAGATGACTCGCGTCTTGGCCAGACGTTTTTGGTACTCATCACCAAGCACCACATACGGATCACTGAGTCCGTTAATGTCGCACGCCTTCAGGTCTTCAGCCTCGATGATCTTAATGGTGAAGACAAAATTGTTGTTGCGAAGACGTTGTGGTTGAGGCGGGGCGTGCTTTTGGAGCACCTCAGCGCAAGCATCGACGCCAATCTCACGCTCGAGCTTGTCCAGCTGCTGCATGGCGTATTCGATATTGTTGAGTTTGACAAGAGACTATAATCGTGAGCGAAGGCCTTGTCCATCTGGGTTGGTGACTCACCTCGGGATAGAACTGGAAGGGCTCAATCTTTTCCTTTTGACTGTAAAAGTCCTTGACAGTTGACAGCCACTTTTCTTGTCTAGTCTGGTTAGCAGCAGCTTCCTGCTCGGGTGTCAAACGATCCATCTCCCGAGCGAACTTTTGCTCCACAAGCTCGCAGTACCTGGCGAGAGCAGTGCCAATTGATTTGGAGATTGCCGTCATGAACTTGGCATAATGAACATCATTGTCCCAGTTCAGCGATACGATTTGTTCAATGCTCTGATTGAACGACCGGAAGATATCCACGACTGAGATGCTATGTCTCTCGTCGTCCATAGGAACGGGGTTTTGCGACTCAATTTGGAATGTATCTGCTTTGAACGCGTTCTCGACCCAGTTGACGAGATTCTCATCTGTTATCTGTATCCATCTCCATACGAATTCTTGGAGCTGGTCCTCGATATTGAAAGCGAAGTTCTTACCCGGCAAAGCATCGCTGTGTATGCGGCGGATTTCGACGAGCTCCTTGTATAAGTCAAAACCATCTTGCACCGGCACTTCCTCTCCTTTGGTATGAGCAACATCCATGATCCGAGCGACCAGGTCTCGCGCATCGGAAGCATATGCAGGGAACATCTTCTCCACCAGACACATCATCGGGCTGGCGCCCATGACTTCGGGATTCTTGCGATAACGCTTCTGGATCCGCTCACATAGCTTGACGACAGCACGACCAAGCTCGATGACGTGGTAAAACTCCCACTCTTCCTTGGTGTCGGGAATATGCTTGGTAAGAAGCTCGTGGTAGACATCACCAGCTTTCTCTCGTAGGCCTTGGCGGAGCTGTTCAGTGAATTTGTCCATTTCTTCCTCTGTACCAGGGAACGCAGGGTCGTCATATATGTGATTCTCCAAAACGTACATGACTGGACCAAGTGGAGGTGGCTTGGACTCGTACACGTGCATCATAAGCTCATAAAGCTCACGCAAGAGACAGTCGTGCAGCGAAGACAAAATCTGCTGTTGAAGCGCATAATCGTGGATGGTCCACTTGGTCCGATCATGTAAGGACTGTTGCACTGGGATGTAGCTCATACGGTTCGATTTCTTCTCCATTGGCGGTGGCTCTTTGACATAGTTGAAGGCTGCATCAAGGGTGTCAAGATCAATTTCCTGGTTCACGTACTTGTCACGCACAACGTCCATGAACAGGACAAGACGCGAGAACTGAGGTATCCTCCACCGGAGGGCTATCTCGTTCAAGAGCTCAGCAGATTGCTTCGACAATAGCTTGACAGATGGGTTATCAGCAGTGGCTTCAGTCGGTTCGAGCTCAGCATCGGCCAGGTCATGCTTCAACGCTTGATTTAGTATTGCACGATAGGTGGCACGTGTGTCGGAAGGTATGAAAGTATACGGGTCGTCGCCAGCGTCGTCGTTGATGTTGAGCCCGCTCATGTCTACCGGCTGGTCAATCACATACGAAGAGCCACCATCCGACGAGATGGAGCCTTGTCTGGAGGCATCTGCATAGCCTGCATCTACGGGTGCTTTTGGCTTAAACTGAGGTACAGCCCCACCAGGGGAGCTCTTTGCGAGCTCAGGATTGGACTGGATGATGGCCAGGATCATCTGTGAGAGGTCTGGTACCTCTTGGTTCTTCCATGCTTCGTATGCCTCCTCCGTGTCAAAATCATCGGCATTAAGTGTCTTTTTTGTCATGAGGCTGAGGTGGGCCTGGTACGTCTTCAGATCTTGCAATGCAGCCTTCTCCGTCCACACGGCCTTGTATCTGTTGATGTCGGCTTGCACATCGGAATAGCTGATGCTAAAGATGCGCGAGACAACCAGAACAAGCGGCATGTCCTTGACCTCGTAGCTCCGGGGCACCTCGACTTCGATTGTGGTGCCTCCTTGGCCGCCGTTGCGCTGATTCTCGGCAGCCAAGTCCTGGTCGTGCACCAGCAGCTTCTTCTCCATAGTGGTCAGTCTCTGTGCAAGCTCAGGCCGGTCCCTTTGCCAGTCATGGTCGCGGAGGATGGAGCTGACGAGGCGAAGGAAGAGGGCGACGTGCCGGTCGACCATGAGTTTCCAGCTGTCGTCAGTCGGGGCCTTTCCCTTTTGCAGCTCCTTTGTGGCGTTTGAGTAGAAGATGAGGAGCAGATCCTCGACTCTCCTGTCTTTGTCCATGTTCTTCCTGAACGAGGGATCCTTGAAGGCATTGAGGAAGACGGCAAAAGTGCGCTTGACGGTTGCGTCCTGGAACTCTGGCATGCGCTCGGTGCCCATGAGCACCTTTGTGATGCGCTTGTCGAGAGCGGCCATGAAGTCGCGGGGGAAGCGAGTGCTCTTGGAGTCTCGGATCAGGGAGAAGTCCTTCATCAGGTCGTTGATGGACGTCGACGAGCGCTGGACATGCCTGGGAGCCGCGGGGACATGCTGGACTCGCTTCTGGCGGGGCTGTAGCAGGTAGGCGAGGTATGCGGCGCGGAGGGCGTAGAGATAGGCATCCTGGGCGCTGACGGGCCGCTTTCCACGGACCGTCGCTGAGCTGTTGCTGCGCAGGCGTTCGCGGGCCTGCAGGCTGTTGATGCGGCGATTGCTCCCGCGGGTGCCGTCCATGGTTGGGCGGGGGCTCGGGGGTTCAATGGCGTGGGCTCGAGGAGGTGGCCGCGGCCGGGCGCATAGCAGGGCGGCAGTGGTGGTGGGGATGTCGTCGTGGTGTTGTGGTTTGTAGTATGCGTGTTACGGGGCGGGTGCCCGGTGGACGTTGGACCGCAACAGTGGTGGGGGGACGCGGCGACCCGACCCGACGCTCTCTTGTACTTTTCCTCGCCTGCAGACACACGATGGAGCCTCCGTCTCCTGCACTCTTACTTTTTTTATTTTTGTCGCTCGTGACGGCCGTCTGAGACGATCGACGGTATCTCTGGGCGGCGCGTTGTGGGCGATGGGGTCGCTGGTGGCGCGGCGGCAGCTCCACCGCAGTGCGTCACACGTTGTTTGGCGGGCAGGGGGCTCCAGCTTCAGATTCGCTGGCGGGCGCTCACGTCGACCTTGAAACAAAGCTTTGATTAGCCTTCAGTCGCAGTGACATGTCACCAGCGAGCGTGTATTTTTGGCCCGGGCAAACCGTGTTCTTTACAGTCGACTCTGCCTCTTCACCGCCGCCTGCTCTTGTCAGGCACACGCACAGACTGGCACATGGACATGCACATGGCCATCGTCGAGGGCTCTCGCTTCACCCCGCGCCGACATGGATAGTCGGCCTGTAGAGCAGAGGCGCTTGAGTCCCTGCAGTGCATATGGCAGTATGCATCTTCACCCAGAACTCCATTTCCATTCTGTTCGCTCTCGACCCACGAGGCATCAGAGGGAAATTCGTTTCATTTCGCTGGCGCCCTCGAGTGACGATCGTCTTATTAGTATAGCCGAGATGCCCTGAAGCTCGGGACGCGCCGGCGCATTCACATGCATGTCCCCAACTACGCTTCAATACCTTTCGTACCACCACCAAAATCGTCGGGCTTCTAGTACGGCCTCCGTGGGCCCTCGTGGATCCCGTCCCTTCACGCCTACCCTTCGTCTTCCTCACGCCTAGGGACTATGTCACTGCCTCCTGCTTACTTCCCTCCGTAGCCTACGCCGTCACTGCGCCGCTCAACGCTCCGACATCCAGCCACACTTACCCTCGTATTCACACATCGCACGCACCACCAAGACAGCACAACCCTTCTGTCTGGGCCGGATAGCCTCGTCTGTCCGGGAGCTCTGTCCCTACAAGCGGGCTTCTCTGTCCGTCTGACGATACATGCACCAGCCGCCATGCCAGCATCTCAAAGTCCCACCAATGCCGCTGACCGGCCGCGCCTGACTGAAGCCCAGAAGAAGGAGAATCACATTCGCTCCGAGCAAAAACGTCGCGAGGCCATCCGCGAAGGTTTCGACCGACTGGCCTCGATTGTACCGGGCCTCGAGGGCCAGGGGCGCAGCGAGGCTGTCGTACTGGGCGGCGCAATCAAGCTCATGCGCGAGAAGATTATGGAGCGACAGCAACTCATAGACGACGCAAAGGCAAAGGGCATCGATACAACCGGCTGGGAGCTAGACAAGGAGACTATCGAGGCGTGTGCGAAGCAGTTCGAGAGGGCACTGGCCGAGGATCGCCAAGCAGGCAATGGGGTAGAGAACGGTGCCGAAGGGAAAAAGGAGTAGCCAAGCGCGCGCATCCCGCATCGAACACGAACGAATTCAATTCGTATCAGAACGATGAATGAAAACCTCGGCTATGCTTACACATCGGACACATGTACGAAAGTCATGAGACTATAATGTTTTTGTATGAGCGCAGGTGTTACTACCATAAGGAAACAAAACACTTCTAAACCAATATACAAACCGACAAAGTATCAAAATTCCTTCTTCCAATGCAGTCGTGTTTCACAGCATCTGAATAAGAAATATCCATGGGTGAGCGATCCGAACTGTCTTCGTTCCGACCTTCACCTGCGCACGACTTGCGCTCTTATCGATAAGCCCCAAAATTATCTTTCACATGCTTCCGCTTCTTGCACCCCGCCATCTCACTTAGGTCCAGCGCCCCTGGCACGTCCCGGTCAACTAAACCCAATTCGAGTATCCAGGTTTCTACACATCAGTCGCAACAATGGCGTTCAGCTTTGGCTTTTCCGGCGACGATATAGAAGAGGATCCGAATGATGTGCAAGAGCAGAGTCGGCAGCAGACTGCTGCTGCGGACAGCAATGCGCCGCCACCAATTGCAGCTCGAACACATGACTTGGATGAAATGGTAGGTTTACATCTGTCTCGAAAACCAGCACTATGTATCCCATCTCTTATATCCAACGTTTTCATCTTTACTTCACCACATACATACATACATACA